>NTPY01000309.1:6798-52105 GCA_002922825.1 Brachionus calyciflorus | reverse complement strand
GACTGTAGTTATTATGAAAGTTTACTTTATAAGAAAAAAATTAAAAGTTTTTGAAAAACAATATAAATTTTAAATGTATATATGCAATGATTTAGCCTGTTTAAAAACTGAAATAGAACCATAAATGTCACTAGAAACTCAGTGATTATTTTGAGAATGAATTACAAAACTGTCTAATGTCCAATACGTTATTAAAAGTCATCTTAAAAGCGTACATTTGCTCTTTGACGAATTTATTTTGGAATAAAAAAATTTAAATAAATTTGTATCCTGTTTAAGTAAAAAAAAATGAATAATTAAATTTAAAAAGAAAAAATTTGGAATTATATAGAAGAGTTAATTTCAATTTTAAAATAAGTTCAATTTAATCAGTTAATGAGCTTGTAATTGAGGGGTAAATAGTTGACCTTTAAATTTGAATAAAAATTAAGAATTCTTTTAGACTTAATTAATACCTAAAATGTATCGAAATGTAAAAAAAAGACTAAGATTAACTGGTTTATTTAAAAAATAATTTCGGATAATTTGTTTTACTCAGCTAGTTTTTTTACTTTTGTACCCGAAACATATTAATCTTTGTCTAATTTATTAGCAATTTTATATATAATCAAACTTGAATCAAAAGTTAAAAAAACATCTCTGCAATGAAAAAAATATGCAACTAAGTGCAACTTCATAAGTTGCAGCTTATAAGAAAGTCTGCAAAATCTCTGCAATCTGCAAATAAAAATAAAATTTTTTGAAAAATTAATTTTTAAAATGTAAATTTTATTTCCCCAGGTAGCAAAAGGTATAGCAACTAAAATATCCAAAAAAACGCTTTTCGAATTCAAAAGTACACTAAATTATTTTATAACATTATCAAAAAAATTTAGTCTTACAAATAAACCTGATTAATTTATGTTTTATTAAATTTTTTTTTACAGATTGCAGAGATTTTGCAGACTTTCTTATAAGCTGCAACTTATGAAGTTGCACTTAGTTGCATATTTTTTTCATTGCAGAGATGTTTTTTAACTTTTGATTCAAGTTTGATTATTTTTGTACTGTTTTTTTGTACGAAAATTCACAATGCCTGCTTATAAGCGCATAAGCACCCGCTAACAGCTTTATTTCATTTCAGAAAAAATTTGCTGATTTTTTTTAACAACATGGTAAAATGGAAGGACAGGTAATAAAATAAATTTATTCAATTAAACAAAAATAATTTCTTTAAAAAAGAGAGAAAAAATTTTTTTTTATATAAAATAAAATTTATCTGAATGGTTTCGGTTTGGTATTGACAGCCGTTTTTTTAGTGTTTAATTGCTTTTTACATACATAATGTGAATAAGTGTTAGTTGAACTTGATCGCTGAGATCTACTCGATGAACATGACGAACTATTACGAGGAGCTTTATCTCGCTGTAGATGATTATTATAATTTTCATTTTGCCCATAGTTCACTTGAGCCAAATCTAATTGAGATTTAATATCATCAATTGTGCTTTTATATTTTTTAAAACGCTCATAAATTTCTTCTTTCTCAGCCTGAAATACAAAAATTTTAAAAAAAAACATTTTTTAAAATTATTTTTGAAAAAGAGCTTTAAATGAGCGAAAAAAAATTTTCTAAAATTTTTTCTACCTCATCCTTTTCATCCTATTTAGGTTTAAAATCTAAATTTTTATAAATTGATAAAAAAAACTGTTTTTCTAAAACTTACTTCTGATAAAGAATCGCTATTGCACAAATTTTGAAAATTATCTATTGCAAATAAATGATGTGTTCTCTCGATTTCTCTCAGAGAATGAGTTTTAACAGATTCACTTAAATTAAGTAAATACTGTTCTAATAATTCCATATTTTTTAACGCTATTTGTCGATCAGCTAATAGTTCACTGTTTTGATTTTCTAAATTTTTTAAATAGACTCCCTGTGCTTTGAGATTATTAGCGGAATTTTTTCTAATAGCGTCTAATTCATGCTCTAAAAATACCACACTTTGTTGTAATTTTATTTTGTTCTGAAATACTTCTTCTAAAGTTTTACCGAGCCAATGTGTCTTATGCTAAAATAAAAATTATAATTTCTAAATTAAAGAAAATTTAAAATTTTTTTAGAAATTTACCTTTATTAATAAGTATGTAAGATTTATTTTATCAGACTCGTCCATGTTTAATAAAGGTTGATAAGTTTTGTTTATATTAACTGATAGAACACCAATTAAATTATCAATATCATTCTCAATAAGATTTAGAATTTTCTTTGAAGAAAAATTTTTTTTAATAATAGATTTTTTTTAATTTTAAAATGCTGTTTAATCAAAAACAAATTTGTGGGATTTTACTGTCCCGTATGATACGGCCTTTAATTGTAAAAATGAAAAAAAAAATCAAAAATTTTTTATTGTGTAACCTAGAAACAAGAAAACTTAATTCTAAAAGCTTTAAAGAATATTTTTTAAAAAAAGATGGTACGTTTATTTTTAGAAAGCTTATTCGAAAAATTCGGATATTCCGAGATCGTTAATATTTAAATTTAATTATTATTTTTATTACTTTACTACTATTAGTATTTTTATGTTCTCTGAAATATCATCGGCTATTATTTAAATACCTTGTCGTATTTTCAGAGAAGATAGATTAAGATTTTACTCTTAAATTTATATTACTTTCATTAAATATTTACAACTCAGCTGATTGTTTTTATTCCTCTATTTATCCTGAGGTTATACGTTAGATTCTGGCCTAATACAACGTGTAACATACCCACTAAGCATTTAGGAATGTTAATAAAATTTTGATTTTTATAACCAGTTTTTAACTAAGGTTAAAAAAAATATGAAAATTAAGAAATAAGTTTTAAAAACTACAAAAAAAGCCGAAATTTTTGACAAAATAATCGATGAGAATAAAAGTGAATTATTCATATAACAGGTGTTTGTCTTTCCTTTAGGGTAAAATTCTTTTTGATTAGACAGACAAAATCTCTGTTATTTTTTTAAAGATTAACCTACAATAAAATCTGTTTCTTTATTATAAAAAGAATTCTTGTGTAGATTTATTTCGTCATGTAATCGATTGTACTTGACTTCATACTCATTTAAAAGTTGTGTTTTTTCAGTGTCTGTTCGAATGAATTTCTCTAGGCGAGATTGAACACAAGTTAAATCGTTTTCGAATTTTATTCGAAGTGATTTTTGTTCATTAACTTCGTTTGTATATTCAATCTCGCGTTTTTTGAGAATTTCATTATTGGATTTTTCTTCGGCTAATTGAACATGTAAACTACGCAGTTTTTCTTCACATTCCATTTTTAATTTTTGATTTTGAGTCTTTGTAAAAAAAATTGTATAAAATTAAATTTTAAAAATTGATTTTAAAAGAATGAATTTACATGAGCGATTTGAAGTTGATTAGTGCATTTAGCCAAAGTCTCTTCAAAAGTCTCTTTATTCTTAATTTAAAAAAAATTATCTTTTTAAATTTTTTTATTAAAACTAAGTCTTAACTTACTTGCAAAGCTTGTTTTGAAATGTTTGTCAAATCAGTTTTAGTCATTTCTTCACATCGTTCCAAAGTAGCTAATGAATTTTTTAAGTTCTTTTATGAAAATAAAAAAAATTAAATCTCTTGTATAGATGTATGAGTTTTATATTAATATTACCTGACATTCGTTTTCTAATTTATTTATATAAGATGTTGACTTTCGTTTTTCGCTTTTAAGCTCATCAACTTCATTCTGACAAAATAAAATTTAATTTTAGAGCTTCAAGAAAAAAATCTAAAAGCATCATAAAGTAGTCTTTGAATTGCTGCTCATCACAATTTCTTTTTGAGTTTAGAAGTTTCAAAAAAAAAACAAAAACATGTAGAACGTAAAACAATTCTCATTTTTTGATGAATTTTTTTATGTTCTACATGTGGTAAGTTTTAAAAACTATCATACCCATGTTTTAGGTCCGTGCACAAAAAAAAGGAGATTAAAAATCAAGAAAAAAAATTACCAATTGATAAAGAATAATCGATTTTACTTAGTTGCATATTTTTTTGATACAAAAAAATTGAGCCGAAAAAAGAAACAGCTTTTTTTGAATTACAAAATCTTTTTTTTTAAATTAGTCAAACGTTTGACTTTTGAAAATTTGAAAATTATTCAAAGACAATTAAGTTAAAATTTAAATATTCTTTTTTTCATCATATTTTTAGAGTTCTTGTGGTGAGTCACTCGTCTTCGAGATGCAAGAGTCCGGGATCGATCCCGTTTGCTGTCAAATATTTCAGTCAAATTATACGACAGCAAGACTCGAACCTGACACATCAAAACATCATCGGCGCAGTGAGCAAAGACGTTAAGAAAAAAAAACAATAAACTGGTTCGATAGTTTTTAAAACTTACCATCTTCTGCCTGCTTGAAACTAGTTATTCTGGGACAAGTTTTTATGAGGAAAACGAATTTGAAAACAAAATTTTGAAAAAGCATAGGGACGAACCTTAAAAATTACATTGAAATTTAAAAACAAGATAAATCTTCAAATTTATACTAGACAAAATGTAAGATGATAATCTTTAAAATGATATAAAGGTCTATCAAATCAATTAAATAATACTATTAAAAAATTTGATCATGGAGTTTTTATTCTGATGATTGTTTTTATCTACTCGGAAACAAAATTTTTTAATTTTACCTGAAGTTGAGAAATTTTCTGTTGAAATTCAATTATTTTTTTCTCTTCTTCTATTAATTTTTGTTCCAGACGAGTATTTTCAATCATAAGCTCTTGATTTCTAAGTTCTATAGTTCGTACTGAATTTTGCGAGCCAGATATTTCGGTTTTTAGTGAATAATTCTCATTTTTCAAGTCCTCATAAGTGCTTTTCGTCTGATGAATCTTGAACAAAAAACAATAAAAATTTTTATTAATTCTTGAAAAAAGTAAAATAAATCATACTTCATTTCCTTGTGAATTTAACTTAATTTCTAAACTTTTATTTATGTCTCTTAAAATGTGATACTCTTGACCTAGAGTCTCTAATTGTGTACTTAAATTCTTAGACGCCTCTTTTAAATATTCATTATGCTGTGTCGTATTTTCTAATTCAACGCGTGTTTTTTCCAAATTTTTCTCCAATTTTTTCACTTTACTCTTCCACAATTTAATTGTCTCTTGAGCGTCGACTTTCAACTCATTTCTTTTCTTTTCCATTAGACCAAATTCATCTTCGTACAGTCTTAATTGATTGACATTTTGAGTTTGTTCATAAACAAGTTCATTTATTTTTTGTATAGCTAATTCTAAATCATTGCGTAGTGTTTGATTATTACGATCTAATTCTAGAGTTTTATCATTTAAATTTTTCACGTCATTTTTTAAATCTTTTTCTTGCATTTCTTTATCTTTTAAATTAATTTTTAAATTTTGTATAGTGTCATTTAACTTTTCGATTTCGTTTTTGTACATAGCAACAACTGATATGACTTCATTTGACTCGGAACTCGAGCGATTTTTTTCCAAAAATTTCTCACGAAAACTTTCCAATTCTTTGCTTATTGTTTGATGTATTTGTAAAGGAATATTTCGTGTAGTCATTTCCGCGGGCACTTGTTGAGACGATTCAAATTTTTCCAATTGTTCTTTTAAGCGTTGTACTTGATTACTTAAATTATTTTTCGAGTCTTCTAAATCAGCTATTTTCTGTTTTGTCATTATTAATTCTGCTTGAGTCTTTGAGTAAGTTAAAAAAAATATTTAAGTCAAAACTTAGCTAAATGATACTGAATGATTTGATTCCAAAACTGATCAAACAAAAGCCCTTAATGATTTCTGTATTACAGGTTTTTCTTTTACAGTTGTAATATAATCATTAAATATTACAAAATTTTACGTAAAAAATAGTTAAATTGAAAATGTCAAGTAATTTTTATGAAAAATTCAGTTCTTTTGGACATTATTCTTTTTTTGGATTAAGTCAGTTAAATTTGTAGACTTTTGTATAAATTTCATTTTTTTCTGGGCTAAAAAAAATTGAAATTTCATATAAGGAATGAAACTAATTTAATTTTTTACATTTTCTCTGAAAAAATCATTTGCGACAATAGTTACTAAATTTTAAGCAAAATGTTTTTAAAAAAATTTATTGTTTTTTCCTTCATTTTAATAAATTTTCAAGTGATCTTATGAGCCTCATTAAAAAAAAAATTTCAAGTCAAGTCATTGACTTTACTTGTCATTAATAAATTTGAAAGTCAAGTCTCTTGATGACTGTGACTTTTCTTAAGTCACTTTTAAACAACTCTGTTTTGATTCTTAAATTTTTTTAATTTTAAAATATTATTTTGCTTGACTTTTTCGAAAATGATTAAAATTATCTCTTAGAATTCTCTTGTAAATCTTCTTATTACAAATTTTAGGAAAATATTTTATAGCTCTTTATGGATTTTGTATTGTACAAATTTTAGAATATTCTCAAATTAATCCTCTTTGAAATCGCTTAAAATTATTTCTATAATTCTCGAAAAGTTCTCATAAAAGTATTTTACGAGTTTTTGACATGGATTATCAACTTTTTGGCCTCTTTAGTTATAAGTAGCTACAAAGAGCAGAACCCCTTTTCATAAAAAAATAAACACCGGAAACATCAAAAATCACAATTTTGAAATTATTAAAAAACTGTTTGAGAAGAAAAACTTTAAAAAAACATGCTTAAAAGGTTGAAACACTAAAAAACACTTAATTATTACAAAACCATGGCTTATAAATTTAATTTTGAACAAATTAACAATTAAAAAAATGGATAAAAGGTTTTTTCTGAGTTTTACTTGAATTACTTTAAAATAAAATTTCAAGTTAACTCAAACCTATGATTTGTCATTTGAGAATTGAAAACAACTCATGATTGGAAATTTTTAAAAATTTTTTGAAATTAACATTGTTATTTTTCTTTGTAACTTAAAAAATTTACAAAGAAAGTAAATTTAACTATAGAAAGGTAAAAAAAATAGGTACTTTTAAAAAAAAATCAAATTTTTTTTTCAAGTCTAAATAGTCTCTAAAGCCTTAGATATTTTGGAAATTAATTCGACTAATACTCGACTAAACCCAAATAGCCAGAAAAAATAGATCTTTTTTAAAAGAATTTAAATTACTTTATGTTTTTCAAGATCTGCCTCATTATCATTAACACTATCTTTAATTAGACAAGCAGTTGTCTTTTTAAAATCTTGTATCACATTTTTAAGTTCATCATTGGCTGATTTTTTCTCATATTTTCTTTTTATTTTATTATAAACGTTTTCTATTCGATTTTCAAGTCGTTCTTCAAACGAACTATCCGAATCCGAACTACTTTTTTTACTAGTACTTTTACAACTTTGTTTCGAACATCTACTGCCACATTTACATCTGTCTAGATTAATTTGATCCGCCAATTTTTCTTGTTCGAATGATATATCGCGAACTTTTCGATGTAAATCGTGAATAGAATCATTTAGCGTTGATTTCATTGATCTAGATCGTTTATAACATGTTTTTAATCTCGGTCTTACTTCGTACAAATCTTCATCATCACTCTTTGAATAAAAAAAAAAAAATTTTCTTACATTACTTAAATTTAATTAATTAAAAAAAAAGACTTACTAGACTTGAACGAGCCTCATAATCCTTAATGAATTCTTTATTCTTTTTAAATTCACGTCTATTTTGTCTTCTCTTTAAAGGTTGCAATTCTTCGTCCATACCAGTCAATTCTCGGTTTGTATCCTTAATAAAAATAAGATTTTATTTTATTACGACAATTAGAAATAAAAGAGAATTAATTACTGATAGGACTTCGTTAAGATCTACTAGACGAGCTGAATAGTATTGATATTCATCGTTAAGCGCATCGAATTTACGACCTTTTCGGCTCATAATTTCACTCAATTTTCAGGATTAGTTAAAATAATAATACAAAAAATAATTTTTTTTTTTACAATAGTAAAGGCTATTTTTAATGCAAAAAAAATATATATTGGAAAATTTAGAAAGTAAGAGAGAGAGAGAACTAACCTTATTTCAAATAGAGTATCAAAAAAAAATTAAATCACCATGGATACTCTTTTTTTTTTAAGAATAGAATTTTTGAAGTTTTATCGAAAAAAAAAATATGTCCATTTTGTTAAGAGTTTTTGAAAAAATAAAAAAAAATTAGGTGAATTTTATCATCTTCAAGATAAATTAAAAGTAAATATAAACAAATTGCGTAAAATTTGTTTTTTATATATTTTTTTTTTTTATAAAAGTTAAAATTAAATTATCAAAATAAAAAAAGAGAATTTTAAAAGGTTTTAGTTTTTGGACTAATATCAAATATTTTCTTAAACTTTTTTAATTTTTTTTTTTTTTTTAAATTTAAGTTTTCTTCTTCAAGGTGTAAAAAAATAAATTCAAGGTTTAGTGAGTATAACAAAGTTACAAATTTTTATTTAACTTTTAGATTTCAAATTTTCGGCACGTTAAAGTTTTTTGTTTTTTTTTTACCGCGAAAATCACTCTGGAAAGCTCTTAAAATGTTGTGCAAATTTGCAGAAAATTTTTTAATTGCATACTAATCTCTAAATTATCTGCAAATTTGCACAGCATTAAAAAAAAAGGCCTAAATTAAATACACAATTAAAATTTCATTTTTAAGAGCTTTGCAGAGTGATTTTGGCGGTCAAAAAAAAACAAAAAATTTTAACATGCCCAAATTTTCATACTTTGTAACAAAAATTATATTGAGCTAAATATAGACAATTTTTCAGCTTTTCTAAAAGTCATTTACATCAAGGAGATCTTGATAAATTCTTGCGGTCGTTGGTTGTGCAGCGGTTGTAATATAAATGTAACGTAAAGCGCCGTCAGCCGTAAATTTTGACCGTAACTGTAACCCATGTTAATTAGACTTAATTTTAAATTTTAAGATGTTTGAGCTATGGTTACGGTTACAGTCCAAAGTTACGGTTTACGTTAAATTTATATAGCAACCATTGTATTTTGTTTGGTCAAATGCTTTCTCAAATCCGATATACTGATAGACATGTCACATGTATGAAAAAGGAATCTCGACAGACATGCGAAAAATGCTTTTCCAAAATATTACATGCATGTCGCAGACAAATAGGTATTTGAAAAATCAGATTTAGTCTAGTTTAACTTTAATTAAATTTTGCTATTGCTTGTATAAATCACCCATTATGATTGCTTTTAAGCACCTGAACCTTAATTTCATCGTTGGCATTTAAAACAAGTTATGGGAGTTTTCCTTAATTTTTCAGTTAGCTAATTTTTATCTGACTCAAATTTTTAGAAAATAAAAAAAACTTTAATTTAAATACTTTATTAAAAAATTGAAAACTGGCTACGTGAATTTCTGTTACAAAAATTTATTTTACAAAAATATGGTAACTTACATAAACTGCTGAACCGTTTTTGTAGGTCCGTGTTTTTAGACCACATAAATAAGACAGCAATACAAAATATACTACTGAATACAAAATTTTTTACTTAATATTATACCAAATTCTTTTTTACAAAAAATCTAACGTTAGACTTTTTGTAAAATAGAAATTTTTTGAAAATTAGATTTAAGTTTAGTTTTAAACAACATTTTTTCAAAGTGTTCTTGTGATTTACAGTACAATCCGAAACAAAGTTAACGAAAACATAAACAATGTTTAAACAGAGCATACACAAAACCGACACAGAACCGAAACAAAAACAACACAGAACAGAAACTAAATCGGCGAAAAACCAACACAAAACAATTTTAAAATGTTTCTGTTTCGGTTTGGTTTTGTTTTGTGTATGTTCTGTATAAACAGTGTTTAAACAGGTCGTTAACTTTGTTTTGGATCGTACTGTAGTTGGCGAGTCACTCGTCTACGAAAGAGTCCGGGATGGATACCCGTTAGATGTCATATCCGTTTGATGATTATACATAAAAGTTTTGTTTCAAAGTAAAAAGGTACAAGGCTAACTCAAGTATTGTTCAGAAAATAAATATTATAAATTTATTACATCAAGACTCGAACCTGGTACTTAAAAACATCTATGGCACAGAAAGCTTTTGCATTCAGAAAAAAATACAATAAACTGGTAAAATAGTTTATGTAAGTTACCCTATACACCGCTATGACTTTTTTTATGAATGGTATAAATTTATTCTGTAAATTGTACCATAATGTACAGAATTTGTCCATTTTATATTAAGCCTCTGTTAATTTTCTGCTAAAATTGCACAAAAAAGTTTCCAATATTTTTCAATGAAGTGTATTTTGCAGCTAAACTGCAGAGGCTGAATTACAAATGGAAAAATTGTGTACATTCTTGTACAATTTACAGAATAAATTTATCCCATTCATTAAAAAAGTTATAGCGGTTTATATTTTTGTAAAATAAACTTTTGTAACAGAAATTCACATAGCCTGAAAAATGCTAATTTTTAGATTTTATTTTAAATCTACTAACAATACAATAATCGGAATGTTTTTCCTTCAGCTAAATTTACAATTTGTTAAATTTATTAAATAAGGTAAAGCGTCGTTTAAAATATGTTTTCTTATTAAATTGAATTACGTCGTTGAAATTTAAACTTTCCTTTAATGAAGAACGATCAATTTTAGCAACTCGAATAAATTTTGGCACTATGAAATTTCCTATTTTTGACCATTCAATGCTTGATTTTTCACATTCCTTTCCGTAATAGTATTTGTCTTGATCCATTGGCATTTCAAATAAAAGTTTTTCAAGTCTCACTAACGAATCCAAACAACCAAATACAGAACCTTTTGATTTTTCATATTTTTTATAAAAATTTTCGTATTCATTTTTTTTTAGTTCTATTTCTTCAGTTTTTTGATAAACTCTAAATAATTTACTCATTTCAGACTTTAACTCATTTGATTTGAGCGCTTCTTTGACATTGTAAGTTGATAATTTTGGTATCACTTGATCATATTCAACTAATGTAAATGTTTTATTACCGACAAAACTATCGACAAAAATCTTTTCAAAACGATCAATTGTTATTTCATAATCATCAAAAATATTCAAGTTTTCATAAACTTCTTTTGATAATTCCCCTATTTGATTTCTGGTCACATAAACATGTTCAGATTTGCCAAATAGTTTCTCGATTATGTTCAAGTCCTGTATTTGTTTCGAAGTCAACGTAAACATTTTATCGCTTAAAACTTTTCCTGTATTCCATGAATAATCGCAATCAATTTTAAAATTTGAATTTGTTTTATTCACTTCATTTTCAAACAAAAGTCTTTTGTTTGATTTCTCCGGTGCATAAAAAAATATTCTAATATCATTTCTACTTGTGTCTTCAACCCTACCAGTAATTTCTATTGATTGGAATTTTGCCTTGCATTCAATTTTCGATGGGTACAAAGGAATCAAATTATTTTTACCTATTTTATATTTATACTTTTTTTGAATCAAGTCAAAAATTTGAGAATTAAAATCATTCTCAATACTTCGATATAGAATATCAAAGCCATTTGTATCCATTCTTAACATATCTTTTTTGAATGAAACATATTGAGAAACTCTAAGAACAGCCCATTTAAGCTTTGCATTAAGTATTTTGTAATCTCTGTTTAATTTGTGTCTAATTATAACATCATTTTCGAGAGATTTGTATCCTTCAATAAAGTGAGTTGTAGAGTCATCCATTGTTATATTAAAATTAAAGTCTGGTCTTTCAAAATCTATATTGTTCTTGTATAAATCTAATTCTTGAACAATACAATGTGTTATCCAAAATACCATGCAAAAAATTAAAGTTCGAAAAATCATTTTAAATTTTGTGAATACTCGTTTTTTTTTAAAATCAGAAAATTTTTTGGTAAAAAGCTTAGCATTTTATGTAACTTTATATGTTTTAGTTGATATTACTCAAAAAGTATAAAATTATTATCTCAAAGTTTAATTAAAAACAAAGAGTAAAGTTTTTATCTAAGAATCTTTTTCAATGTTCTTAATTACATAATTTTAAGTAAAAACTTAATTTCAATCGTTTTTTAACTTTGAAGAAAAAAGAATTTTTAGTAAACCAAATAAAAGATACACTGAGTACAACCAAATTTATTTTAAAGTTCATACTAGATATAATTTTTCAAAAAGACTTATCTATAGCAAAAAAAAAGATTTTGAGAGCTATCAACTCAAATGATGAGTATAGAGTTGGAAAAAAATTACAACTCAAGACTTGTAGATGACTTTAGAAGACTTGTTTTTTTCACAATTCTTAAACTTTTATAACATTGAATTGACCTTCCTAAAGTTTAAATTTCATTAATTAAATCATTTGTGACATCCAGTCTCATTTACATTAAAGTTTGTGCCTATAAAGATACTTATAAAAAAGTTAAACACTTGCATACTGATTCAACCAAGCCATGGATAGACAATGGATTAAAATTTCATTAAAAATTACTCTTTGCTCTTTTTGCTCTTTATGGTTCAAAGCGAAGCTTTGTAATTGTATAGAGCCAAAAAGTGTGACTTTTAGCATTTCTAGTAAATCTATTATTTATAAAAATAAACGAAACTAAAAAAAGAAAACATTTAAATAAAACAAAATAAAGTTAAAAATTTCACTTAGCGCCCAAGACTTGGAAAAACTCAACAAAAAATTAATCCGTTTTTTTTTTCAATCAATTTCTTAAAAAATTTATTTTTGATCTAAAATCAACCAAAAATTCTCAATTTTATTAGAATTGATAAAAATAATTTTAACTAAATCGATATTTGAAAAATTTAAATTCTGAACTAGACGTAAAAGTAGAATTCATACAAATAAAATATGGCGCTTTGAAATAGGAGCTTTGCGACGCTTACTTGTTTTATACGAAAAAGGAACATTTTAGTATCTTTTTATCTATCTATATGCACTTTTTGCACTCTTTGGTTTTTAGCCTAGATAGGTGTACTTTTTGCACTTTTTGCACTTTTTGGTTTTTAGCCTAGATAGGTGTACTTTTAGCACTTTTGCTCAACCAAGCAAGCGTTTTTGCCAAAAGTCAAAAACAACAAATATAAAAATAATTCCTTAATTAATATAGTATTTTGATTGCTCTACCAGAATATATAATACAGTGGGGACGCTTTAATCCGAACTTTTTGGGAATATTTTTAATTAGTTCGGATTAATAAATTCGGATTAATGAATTAAGCAAGTCTTGCCAGAAAAAAATTTTTTCGAGTTTTTTTCTGAAGCTATTAATTCTAAAGTTAGTTATTATCAAAGATTTTATGTCATGAATTAAGAATTTCTTTTTTAGGTTCCAATTTATTTCTCAATATGTGTTAATGTTAATGTTCAAACTTAAACTTGTTCTAATTTATAACTATTAAAAGTGACGAGTTTCGAATATAGAAAATAATAATTTTATTATTTATTAATATATTAATAATTTGAATATTGATATAATCTTTCTTTGCTGAACTTATCTTTGACCTTTTGTTATCTAATAATATTTTTTGTTTAATATGAAAGAAGGGCGCTAAACCTTCAAGCAGCTGACCTAACGTTTATTTTTTGTAAATAAATTTTGTTTAATATATTCGAATATATTTCTTTATATAATAAATAGTTCGATTAAAAAAAAACAAAATACATACACTGTAATTTAAAATGTTTTAAGGAAAAAAGTTCGAATGTCGAATTTAACCGAACATTTGGTTCGAATTATCGAATTAAATTTTAATGTAATGTATTTGCGAAGGGGTTATGGAATATAGGAATATAGTTCGAAAAGCGAATTGTTCGGATAAACGATGTTCGGATTAAAGCGTCCCCACTGTAGTTTATATTCGGCGCTTTTATTAGACATTTCATAGCCGCTCTTAAAGTTGTTATAAAGAAGATCAAATTTTTATGCTTTGTTTAAAATGTTAATATCTTATGAAATAAATTATTGAACCTTATAATTTTTTTCTCTAAAATATAGAAAAAGAGCTGTTATTTATGCTTATTACAGTAGTTTAAATTGCTTAGAACAAAACCAATAAAAAATATTGAATTTGTGATGATTTTAAAAAAATAATCTCTTTTTTTAATAAATTTATATGACAACTTTTTTTAATTTAAACATAAATTTTAAGCTCATCATCAGACAATCACACATCAACAAAAAAAATTTGTGAAATGGAATACTTAAGCTTATTTGAGCTTTAATCAAAAAGCCCCTGTTTTTTCTCGTTTTGTCACGTTTGCAATGGTTTACCATGTTCTTCAGCTTCGGTTTTGCTTCCCACGCTTACTCTATCAAAAGATCCAAATAGAAAAAAAAAATATTTTTGAAAAAGAATCATATTACAATATCCTATTTCAAAATTTATATTATATAAGAGTACTAGATCACTACTTTTTTTATCTTTTTAAAAGATAATTAAATAATAAAAGAATATAAAGGTAAGAAATTTAATTTAAAATTCAACACAATGTTTACTACAAAATTTATATTTTGTTTGTTATTTATGGTCATAAATTCCGATGAGTTCGGGTTCAAAGGCTGGGATATTTATAAGAACAATATATTTTTGGAATATCCCGAAATTTCTATAGATCGAAATGAAACTTATTATTCTACTCGTTTGGAATTGTTCAAAGCACATCAAAATGATGTGATTATTGAGAAAAAATTGAAATACTCTTCACTTTATTGGGCCTTACTTGCGGTTCCACAATTTGTTAAACTAAGAAGCAACAACATTCTTTTAACTAAAAATGGATTTATTGTTTCAATATACACACCAACACAATATGAAGAAGAAATTTCTAAAATATTAAAAAATAAATACAATTTTAGCATGAGCCCAGATAAAATCATGCCTTTTTATCCATCAGAAATTGAATGTAAAACAACTTTTAGTACAAAAAACGAATCAATAACAATAACTGGCCGAGCGAGCAATCCGTATACAAATGAAATTCTTATCTATTTTTTTCTTGCAAAAAATTCAAAAAAAAAAATTTTATTCATAGAAGAATCAAAAAATCCAAATAACGATTTGAAAATTGTGTGCAGTTTTTTATGGAACACTGGTGGAATAATTCACACTAAAAGGTTAAATATAAGAGCTAAACAAATTCAAGACTTGGGCATAATCGAGAAATTGTTTGGCAAATCTGATCAAGTTTACGTGACCAGAAATCAAATAGGAGAATTATCAGAAGAAATTTATGAAAGCTTAAACATTTTTGACGAGTATGAAATAACAATTAAAGAATTTAGAGAAATATTTATAGATGAGTTTATTGAAAAAATACCAAATGCAGCTTACAGTCTTTTTGATTTGGACTCAAATGTTTTGTCCAATTTATCAAGGTACAATTTAAAAAGAGAGATAAATTTAAATGAATTTAAACTCGAATTGAGTAAATTATTCAAAATAAACAAAAAAGGATCATCAATTAAATCAATAGACTTTATGAGAAATGAACACGAGATTTTTAGTCAAAAATATGAAAATATAAAAGATGGTGTATTTAGAATATTTAGATTATCCGATAATTTAAAATGTACGTTTAACTATATCAGCGGCTATGAGACATTTGATTCGAACAAGGATTGTGAAATTAAAAACTTTGATTGGTCAATAAAAGAAAATAATGTCGTAGCCAAAAAAATTATGTTAGCTAAAATCAATCGTTCATCTTTGGAAAGAAATTTTTTATTTGATCAAATAATTCAACTCAATAAAGAAATTTATTACAGACGAAATTTTACAATAATACAGTCCTCAGATGCGAATGGACCTTTTTATGAAAAAAGGCATGATGATTATGATGATGATGATGATGATGATGATTACTAGAGGGTCAATTTAGACTTTTTATATAAAAATTACAATAAAAAAAGGTAAATAAATGTGAAAAATTGTAAAAAAAATTAATAAAAATAAATTGATTAAAATTTATCATTTTTTTTGTTATTTTTTTTTACAATTTTATACATAAAAAATTTTACGTGAATTAAATTTTTAAAAAATTAGAAAAAAATTTGGAAAATTTACTATTTTTTCCAAAAATTTGTATTCACGTAATTTTTGGTAATTTTACGTAATTTCACGTAATTTGTTGTAAAAAAACTGTATCGTAGCAGCACTGTATTAGTTTTTTTTTTAACTTGATAATTAGGTTTTTTTTTTTACCACTAGTCTTCTATCTATATTTTCAATAAAGTTAAATTTGAATAAAATGTTTTGTTACATTAATTTGAGAATTTTTAAATTAAAAATTATATTATTGACACTTATCATTTACATAGAAATACTAAGTATAAGATATGGGAGGCAGAGCCTTTTATTTTGCGAGTAACGAAGCGTTAATTTGATTCGGAAATTCAAAATAAAGGGATAAAGCAGCATTTTTTTTTCAATGTTAAAAAAATTTTCGAAAAAAGGAAGGCTCAAAATCGTTCGGTCTTGTATTCTCACGTCTGCTTATTAGCTTCGTCACTTCGTTCCTCGCAAAAAACATTTTAATGTGGTTGTGGAGTTTTTTCAACTGACTCAGTTCACAAGAAGAGGAGAATTTGAAACAACAATTCATTTATTCGGATAAAAAAAGTCCAACTTGAACATTTTAAAGTATTTTAAACCAACAAACAAATAGAAAATATATTACTGAATTTTCTAAGATCGATTTTTTAATTATATGAAAATCTTTATTTATCGCTAAAGTAGATAATTATTTAAAAATCTTATTTTTTTAAAGTCTAACATTAGACTTTTCTTTAATGGGTTCAAAATATATAAAAAAACGTAGTTTTTTTTAAAGAAATTTAAGTTTAAATTTTAACTTAAATATTTTTGAGAGTCTTGTGGATTAATTAGATAGTTAACTGTCAAGTTATCAAAAGGTTAATGGTTCGAACCTTTTCGCTGTCAAATATTTTTGAGCATCTAAATAAATCGGATAATTTTATTTTCCCAAGCTCTTAAAAGTATTACAAAAATGGGACTGTGAAGTTCATTTCAGTTCACTCATTTTAATTCGTTCAATTTGTTTTAACTTTTTTATCTACAGTACAAATTAAAACTAACTTGTACGTTTCTTTTCCTTTCCTCTTCCTCGACTCTTCTTCAACTCTTCTTTTCTTTTCCTTTCCTGAGAAAGGAAAGGTTTCAAAAAAATACGTTATAAAATATTAGTTTTTATTGAATGTTTTCTTCAGAGGAAGAGTTGAGAAGAGTTGAGGAAGAGTCGAGGAACAAAATGCATACAAGTTAGTTTTAATTTGTACCGTACTTTTCTTCTAGCTTTAAATTGTTACAAATTGAAACAACTTTGCTACACCGAAATATGGAAAATTTTTTGCTTCCTTATTTATGATCACCAGAAAATTGTTTAGCTTATTTTGACTTAAAAAAAAGTCCCGGTGAGGGATTTGAACACCTCTTAAAAAATTATATTTAGTATAAATATTAAAAAACTATTTAAATGAGAAAAGAATATTTGTTAAGTCAAACTAACTCAACATAAAGTCAGTTCTGCAAAAAATTGTTCCATTGGAAAAAAAAAATTTTATCTGTTTTGTTGGATGTAGAAACAAGTAAGTGTCGCAAAACTCCTATTTCAAAGCGCCCTATTACATTTCTTTAACTTTTTTTAATTAATTTTTTCTATTATTTTAACTTTGAATTTAATAAATTGATCTGTAAAGTTAATTAATTCAATATCGATTAAAATATTGATGTAAATTAATTGAAAAAAAATTTTATCTTAACACTAAATTTTGACAATACTTAATTGCGGATTGTCAAAAATGTGACCAAATGGTCACAAACTTAACATTTTATTTTTTTATTGTAAATCTAAAAGACTTTTCAAGAGTTTGAATTTTTCAATTCTCATTTTATCTTTTTAACTTGAATTTTTAAAATCAGCTTAAGTTGATTTTCAAGTTTTTTTTGCTTTTTTGGCCGCTTCGGAAGTTTTTTCAAGAGTTTGAATTTTTCAATTCTCATTTTATCACGTTTTCTTGATTTTCAAGTTTTCCAGATTTTTGAACTATACAATTACAAAGCTTCGCTTTGAAAAATGTTACAAATTGTAGCAGTGTAAACTTAAGTGGTATGATAGTTTTTAGAATTTACCAAATAATATTCAGTAAAATAAGAAAAAATCATACTAAAAGTTAAAAATTAAATACTGAGAAGAAAATAATAGAATAAACTAATTTTTTTAAAGTTAAATTCGAATTTAAAACTGAACCTAATTGTTTTTTTGCATAAAAGACAGAAAAGATTTTCAAACTTCTTTTTTTAACTCTTATTAATATTTTACTCACAAGAAGTATTGAAGTGAAGTCAAAAGTTACTGTTGACGTTCAATTTTTATTAGAAACACTGTACTTATAAGGTTGTAAATGTTAGGTAATAAATTTTTCCATGTAGGAGAATCTGAATGGCCACTCTTGGATTGGCACTCTGAAGATTTTACTGTTTTAATGTTGTTTTATTGTCGTTTTGATGTAAAAATAAAATTAAAACATTTTTTTTCAGTGGTTGTACAAATTTCTGTACAAAGTGTACAGAAAAAAAAATAAGTGACTTCTCATATTTACGGAGTATTAAACTAATTTAAAATATGAATTTTATTCTATTATTATTTATAAAAAAAGCTTTTACAATTTGTTCAAAGGTAAATTTAGTAATTTGATGAAATTAAGTGACAATCAAAAGTATTTTCGGATTTCTTTATAAATTTCTATAAAAAAAGTTAAAAGTAAATGCTAAAATAAATACCTACGTTAAGAAAGTTCTTAGTTCTTAGAAATCTTAGATCTTAGAAGTTTTCTAAGAAAAAAAAAATTTGAAATTCTTAGATGTTTTACTTCTAAGAACATCTAAGAACAACTAAGAATTCTTAAATATTTTTTTAAATGACAAAAGTATCTCTTCTTTTTATACTAAAAAAAAATTATCAGAGCCAATCAACATCATCTTATTAAACTTTTAATTTTTCTAACGTTTGACTGTCTTATAGTTAGAACGATTTATTACTTCAATTTTGGCGCAAAAATTTGAATTTAAAAAATATTATTTATTAATTATTCAAACCTTTTAACTAAAATTAAGTACCAAATTACGTGATTACTCAAAAGAGATAAAAAATAATTATGGACTTTTCCTGCTTCCGTTACGAACTAATCCATATTTTTTAGATGAAATTATCATCATTATTACCGGTTGTGCATTAAGATTCTGAAAATATTAAATAGAAAAGCTTTAAAATCTTCCATTGCAGCTAAAATTTTTGCGCCAAAATTGAAGTAATAAATCGTTCTAATTATAAGACAGTCAAACGTTAGAAAAAGTAAAAGTTTAATAAGATGATGATGATTGGCTCTGATAATTTTTTTTTAGTATAAAAAGAAGGGATACTTTTGTCATTTAAAAAAATATTTAAGAATTCTTAGTTGTTCTTAGAAGTTAAACATCTAAGAATTTCAAATTTTTTTTTTCTTAGAAAACTTCTAAGATCTAAGATTTCTAAGAACTAAGAATTTTCTTAACGTAGGTAAAATAAATTGCTTTCCATTGAGAGAAAATGTCCAAAATACTTCAAACTACTTAAAATGATATTAAGACAATCAAATTTCTTTAATTTTCAGTTGCATAGAAACTTTCTTTAAACTTGAAAAAAAAGAAATTAATAGACGCTTTTATTTGATTTAAAAAATAAAATTCTCAGCATACAGCTCCTAAAATGAATCTAAAAAATTAAAAATGAATAAAAATCAACTTGAAATAAAAAAAATTATACATAATAACGAATTTGATTCGAAGCGAAAAAGCTTTAATAATTTAAGCGAAAAAAATGATTATTTAATTGATTTATTCTATCCAGAAAATTCTTACGGACCTGGTAGTAATAGAGAGAGTAATGAATTTATAACACCGAGATTTGACTTAGGCGAAGATGAAGCTCGAAGTAAATATGACTTTCGCGATGAAGATAATGAAATATTTCAAACTGAGTTATTGGACTATGCCAAAAATCGAAAATTAAATCGAAAACAAAATATTTCAAAGACATCCATTGAGCCTAAAAATGATATTTTCAAATCGAATAAAGTTCCAAAGATGATAAAATCAATTTCAATGGATCAAGGAATGCAAAATAATATTTATAACATTAAACAAAATGAAAATAATGCTAAAAAATTGACTATTAATAACTTTGACGATACAAAATCTTATTTTATTAATTTTCAAAATTTGGAAAAAATTCGAAAAAGTAATTACTTGGATCAGAGTGAGAATATTAAAGACTACAAAAGAGAATCAAGTTGTTATTTTGCAAAAAATTCAAGAAAAGAAAAAGTCATAATTCAAAAGACTGACTTCAATTTTTTAGTTAAAAATGATTCAGACGATGAATTTTTCTACTAATCAGAAGAAAAAATTTTTTTTATTTATTTGATAGTCATTTTGTTTTCTTAGAATAGTTAAATAAATTTTCTTTCTTTTATTTTTTAAAATTTTTACAAGTTTTTAAGATATTGTTAGAGTTGTTATGTTGGATTAGTCTAATATATTAATTGTATAAGCGCTTCTTTAAACCTGCAGACGTACTTAAATTCATTATTATTAACTTCATTGTACTCGTTAATCCGGCTCGATTGGTGGAGTGTTTTTATGCCGGTTTATCGAAATAGCCGGATTATCGAGTTAAAACTACATTGTACCAAATGGAAATGGAAATTAGAAATCATGCCGAAAAAACGAGGTTTCCGGATTAGCGAGGTCCGGATTAACGAGGTTCGACTGTATAAATTCTAACACACTTTACTAATAAAGGCAGTTTACAGCAAAATGAGAAGTACTAATAAATATTTATAAAACATTAAATTATCTTTTTTTTATCACCGAACCTTTCGGTTACCTAGTCTCGGTCATAACAATATTTAGCTTCAAAATTTAATCATCAAATAATTCTACATTAAATGAAATATAATGTAGAATCTTTTTATTTGAATGAAACTGCATAAAAAATATATTATCTTTATTTAAATGTTGAATTGATCTATTGACATTAAAAAATTGAGTCTTAACTTCAAATCGCCTCGATTTTTTCAAATTTTTCTAGCATGGCTTAAGTATTTAAAATTCTTAAATTTGCTTCAAATTTTGTAATCTAAATAAAAAAAATTGAAGAGAAATCATGTAGACACGAAATAATATGAAAAAACTTCAGAAGAATTTTAAAATTTTAATTTTTTTTCTTCAGAATTTTTGTACTGAAATCAAAAAAGATTATTTTAAAATTGAAATTTTACTGGCCCGAGTCCATCGGCGACCAGTAAAAACATTTTTAATTTTATTTTAAAATTTTAATTTTTTTTCTTCAGAATTTTTGTACTGAAATCAAAAAAGATTATTTTAAAATTAAAATTTGCAAAACTAAATAACAATTTTTCCCATCTTTAACACCCTATATTAGAGTAGATTCCATCAATTAAATGCTCTAAAAAAGTTTAGAGCTTTAATTGAAACTTTTCTATTAAGGTAACGATTAAAATAAAAATAAAATGTTAAGATTGTCATTGTGATCGATGTGATGTGTTCTAAGTTACCCATATTTAGCTATGAGCACGAAAAAACCAACTTCAATAAATATTTCTTAAAATCTAATTGAAAACAAAAGTAAGTCTTGAATGAGTCTGGTTATAAAACTTTTTTATTTAAAAAAAAATTGTGTTTGACATTTTAAATTAAGAAAAAGATAAATATTTCTTTCAATATTTTATAAAGCGAAAAAGAAATAATTACCATAACCAAGTAAACATCAACAATATGTGCTAGAATACTTAAGAGTGATTTTTGTTTGAGCAGAATTCTTAAATGGATGAGCTTTTATCTATAAATATGAATGAGATTAATAATTTCAAGTAAATCAAATTTTTTAAAAGTATAAAAAAAATGAAGCCAAACAACCAAAAAATTTTGTTTTTAATATCTATTTTTATTATGATATTAAATAAGTCGCTTGGTAAGAAAAAGAATGTAGAAAAACAAAATGGAAAAAAACATGGAACCCAAAACAAAATCATAAATGGTCAACTGGTGAAAGGCGATAATCACCCATGGATGGTTTCACTAGGTTTTTTGGGCGCAGATAGCTATTTTCATTTGTGCGGTGGCTCAATAATATCAAATAAGCATATTCTAACAGCAGCTCATTGCGTTACAGACTTGGGTAATAATTTTAATTATAGGGAATATTACAAAAAAAATGGAAATTTTCTAGTTGGTATTGTTGGAGTGAAAAGTTTAGACAAAAACAAAGATGTCTTTTCGCTATTTGAATATACAAACATGATGCTTATAACAAAAATAACATACAATACTAATTATACTGATGTAGAAAATCCATATGATGTAGCTGTTTTAAATATAAATAGAGAATTTGCATTTTCTAATCAAGTTAGCAAGATCAATTTACCACTTACTGTAAATCATAAAATTGTTTTTGGAGCAGCGTCACAAATTGCTGGATGGTAAAATTTTTCATCCAGCAATTAATTTTTTTAAGATTTTTATTTTTAAATTTTAAGGGGTGTTACGGAGAAAAAAACTGTTTCCATTGATTTATTGCATGCCAATGTTACTATAATTAGTGGAAATAAAAAATTATGTAGTGATGAAAATAATTATTGTGTTTTGGATTTGACACGTAGAAAAGCAAATATTTGTTTTGGAGATTCTGGTGGTCCACTCGTTGTTTATCAAAAAGGTATACCATATGTCTATGGAGTGGCTAGTTATGTATATACAAAAAGCGATGAAACATGTAATAATACTAGTCCATCTTATTTTACTATGGTACCAAAGAATTTAGAATGGATTAAGAAACAACTAGTATGAATCAAATTAGAAATATTTTTTTTTGAAACCAGAACAAAACTGATTTTATTTTATATTATTTTTTTATATTTTTTATTTATTTTTTACAAATAAATGGGTTCACTTGGCTTGTAAAACTTTGATAAGCTTAATAAACATGGACAAATCGATCAAATAATAAAATAATAGTTTTTTTCTTGAAATAAAGGGCAAGTTAAAATTTTTTGTTTTTTTTTATTTTTGATTTTTTTTTTTGCAAAAAAAATATTACTGCATGCATATTGCGTATACTGTAAACGTTTAGAGTAAAATTTTTTCTGCATTAAAGTAACATTTTAGAGTTGCCAGCTTTAAAGTAACATTTGTTTTTTTTTACCTTAATGTAAAATTAATTATTTTACCTAAATGTAAAATTTAATATTTTACTTAAGTGTAAAATTCTATATTTTACTTTAAAGTAATATAATTTCTTTAATTTGGACTAACATTTTCTATACTATAATTAAAAAAAGGATGTTACTTTACAATAAAGATTATTTGACTTTTGAGTGTTTATATGGTAGCGCAAAGAATTTTTTTAACAATAGATTTTAATTTTTAAAGATAATTTTTAATAAAAAATAAAAAACATCATTTTTGTTTTAAAATTTTATTGATAAAAATAAAGAAAAAAATGCAATAAAAAAGTTTACAAAAAATAGTTTTTAGTAAAATATTACAAGTAAATTTACAATTTAGTAATTGTTATTCTCGAAGTGCTATTTGATTCAGGTTGGGAATCTGAATCGTTTTTTTTACTTCTTTGTTTTCGAGACGAAGGCGCATATTTTTTTCTTGCATCTAAAATCTCAACTTTATCTGTATCTTTTCGGCGACTGGCTTGCATTTTGTTTTTAAGTTGGCGACGTAATTCATCCTAAAAATAAAAGAATAATTAATTTTATATATGTATTTAATTAAATAAAAATAAGGAACCTTTATATTTGGATTTTTTACATTGAAAACAAAAGGAAATCTTACACCAAATGAGTTAATTGCCTGTTCATACTCATTACTTGACATATAAATTCTTCAAAAAAATTTATAAAAAAATGGTTTTCTAAATTTAAAAAAAAAATATACATTTCTAAAACTTCTAGACGTTTGAATATCGCATTCACCACTTTAAGCCTGTCGCTTTTTGTCAAAGCAACATCAGGTTGCTCAAGCTTTGCACGAATCACTTCATCCAAATTTTCTACTGGAAAAGAGAATAAATCTGGTTATTTCCTTTTCTTTTCTTTGACAGCTGAATTAACATTTCCCATTGGAAAAATAGAATTAGCGTTTCCCATTGGAATAATAGATAGTTGAAGACTCATTTAAGTCATTGGGGTTGTTTGATAATGAAATAATGTTCTCTTGTTGTTGATTTCTAATGTTTTCGTCCAAATTTGTGTACGTTCTCTCTTCTTCTTGATTAAAAAACCAAGATGTTTCTGCTAAGATATTATTAATTGAGAAACCTTGAGCTGGCTGAGCGCATTTATTTGTAGGATTCGACAGATTATGAATGCTTGAATCTGGTTTTACAATATTTTGATATTGGAAATTAAATTTAGCACAAATTCGATTGATAAAAATTTCAAATTGTAAAATCAGTTCTGTTTTTTCTAATATTAAATACATGATTTTTCTTGGTGTATCCTTTAGTGTTTTACCATCGATATTCATTTCTTAAAAACATTTTTAGTAAAATGTAAATTTATTATGATTTGTTCTAAAATTACTTTCAAATCGCGCCTTTAATTCAAGTTCGGTTGAATCATTCAACTCTGAAATTATATCCATTTGAGATAAAAATTCCATTTTAAAAATTTTATTCAGAATATATTAAAATTTGAAGAAATAAAAATTAATTTATATAAGGAAAATTTACCAAAAAATTTGATTGCTTTAAAGTTCTTTTTTTCTTAAAAATTATTAAACAATAGAATATTAGAATATTTAACAGAATTTTGATAATTTAACAAAAGGAAAAAAAAAAATTTTGTCATCTTTTCTAGTTCAATTATTGATAAAGACTAATTAATTCGAAATAAGCTTAAAAAAATTTTCTTTATTTTTTAAATATTTTTAAATCAACATTTAAAATGCTTCGTTGTACTTTTGATGATTGCCAGCACCAAGAATACGATTCAAAGAGTTTAATTGACCATGTTGGTACTGAGCATTTTTACAGAAGGAATGAAAAAATTAAATGTTTTTATAAAGACTGTCATGCCTATTATAGTAACCTTAAGATTCTTTCAAATCATATCAAAAGTAAACATGAAAAAAAAAATTTATTAGGAGATTATTTTTTGTGCTGTAATATTGAAAATTGCCTAAAAAAATGGATAGAAAATCTTGACAATTTAATTATCCATTATTACTCACATTTTAGGGATGAAACAAAACTAAAATGTTTGTTCGAATCTTGTAGTTTTGAATCTACGAGTAAAAATAGCTACAAAAGCCATTTATCAAGATCTCATCCAAAAAAGTCTTATCAGAATTTAAGAAAAGAATTGATAATGAATAACGTCAATTTTAATGAGTTCGTTAATGAAGTATCAACACAAAATGCAAGTCCAGAAGATAAGCACTTTTTAGATACAAATACTCATCAAAATAAATCTTTAAATACTACTCAAAACGAATCACTACTAGGTGTTGACGAACGTTTGTTACAAACCAATAAAGCTTTAAGAGAATTTACTTATAATTGCTACTTAAAATACCATGATAAATTTTTGATCCCAAACACTCAATGCAACGAAATATTCCATGACATGAGTACAATCTTAAGTTTAAATCAAAGAATTATCGAAGATGTATCAAGCATAATTGCAAAAAATTTGGAGGCAAAAGAGTCAAATATGTTGAAAACAATATCAAATTTTGTCAAAAATAATAATGACTTTTTAAGTTTGAGTAGAAACCTGACTTTATGGTCGAATTCGTCAAAAACATTCAGGGAAAAGTGGTAAGTTCCGTAAACACTCATACCAAACTTTTAGGGGGGTGCACAAAAAAAATAATAATGAAAAAAGAAAAATTAAAACGTCTTTAAATAGAGAAAATTTTTTTCTATAAAAAAATATTATTTTTTTATCCGTTTGAAAATACAAAATTTAAAATAATTAGCTTTTTAAAAAAATTAAATTTTGAGTGGGTCTTTTTGTTTAAAAAAAAGACCCACAATCAAATTTTACTAAGTCCAAATTTATCGTATTTAATATTAATTTAAATTTTACATTTTCTAAGAGTTCTTGTGGCTTAGTTGGTGAGTCACTCGTCAACGAGATGCGAGAGTCCGGGATCGATACCCGTTAGCTGTGATTTATTTTTAAAAAATTTAAAAAAAAATTATTTATGTATTACGCATAGACAACATCCAATCCACAAAGCTCTTATAAAAAATTATGCGAAAATGTGATGATTTTAATATTAAAAAATTACAAAATTATCATTAAAAAACAAAAAATTTTAATTTAAATTAAATAAAAAAAAATAAACACAGCAAGACTCGAACCTGGTACTTTAAAACATCATCCGCACAGAGAGCAACGACGTTAAGAAAAAAAAACAACAAACTGGTCTGAGTGTTTACGGAACTTACCAGTATTATGTTGAACCTGTTCAAATGGAACTCAATTACAATGAAATTAGCTATAAATACCATTACATACCAATAAATCGAACATTAAAAGCAATGATGAATCACCAGCAAATATTTAAGCTCTTCTTTGAACACAAAAAATTATACAAGGATGAAATAGAGAGTTTTAGTGATTCATCTAAATTCCAACAAAATAAACTTTATCGAAATTCGAAACAAGCATTTCAAATAATTTTATATCTAGATGAATTTGAAACTTCAAATCCTTTGGGAGACACGAGAAAAAAATACAAAATGTATGCGGTTTACTTCAAAATTGGAAACTTGGCCTATTAATATTAATCCAAATCACATTTCATTCAATTGGCAATGCTGTTTAATTCAGAATTGCTAAAATTATTTAGCTTTGATCGAATTTTAGATCTCTTAATCAAGGATCTGAAAATTCTTGAGAATTATGGAATTGATTTAGATGATCACAATGGAAATTTAATAAATCTTAAGGGGACTATTTGTTTTATAGTTGCAGATAACCTTGCTGCCAACGGAATCGGTGGATTTACCGAAAGCTTTGGAAGCAGAGTTGAGCGTAAATTTTTTTAAAAAATTTTCTTTCATTTTTTAATTTTCAATTTTTTTTTTTATAAGAATTTTGTCGTTTCTGTACTGCAACTAGATAGATGTTCAAACAAATGTATATGATAAAGATTGTGAAAAAAGAACCAAGTTAAATTACCAAAACAACGTCAAAAATTTATATGAAACAAACAAGAAATTTGATGATGGAATTAAAAGAGACAGTTGCCTGAATCAGTTGTCATTTTTTCATGTTGTCGATGGTTTAGCTCCTGACATAATGCATGAACTTCTAGAAGGCGTACCGCTTAATTTTCAATTATTAATGCGTCAAATTTTCAATGAAAAGCTTTATTCAAATACACAGTTTTTTGAAGAACTAAATAAATTCCAGTACGGGCGGATTGATGGTAAAAGCAAAGTTCCAGCTCATTTATTTGCTAATAATCCATTTCAAACAGGCAATAGTATTACAATGTCTGCAACCCATATGTGGACATTAGTTAGAATTTTTCCCTTAATAGTTGGAGAAAAACTAAAAGATAATTTTTACTATTTACATTTTTTAAAATTAATTGAAATTTTCAAAAATTTAAATAATAATCATTTCAGCGAAAACTCAATTATAGCTCTTGAGGTTAATATAGCTAGTTATCTTACTGAGTTTAAGCTTTTATATCCAGCGCAAAACATAACTCCGAAACAACACTTTCTTATACACTATGGTAGGGCGATTCGAACTTTTGGTCCATCAAAATTCTTTTCGACAATGCGATTTGAGGCGAAACAAAGTTATTTTAAAAAAGTAACCCAAGCCACTCATAATCATATTAACTTAACATATTCTTTAACAATTAGACACCAGCGACTTCAACTTTATCATTTGTCAAGTCACAACTATTTTCTTTCTATTGAATATGGAAACATTCAAAAAATAAACCCAGACTTACTTGAATTTATTAAATTGATTACGGACGATAATAATGTGAGCGTTTATAATTCGATTGAGTTAAATTCGATCTGTTATAAAATTGATGACATTGTTATAAAATCGGTTGTAAATTCTATTCCAATATTTTCGAAAATTAAATCGATAGCAAAGACGAAAACTAGTCAAGCTCTTTTCATTGTGCATGATTTGAAAACATAAGAATTTTGTAGATATAAAATGGGTTATATTCTAGAAAGTATTGAAAGTGTATACTTGCCGATAGAAAGCCATTTACTAATTAATCCGTTTCCAATGGATCTATATAATCTAAATGATAAAAATGGACAACAAATCGTAGTACCGAAATATCCATTTGTTTAATTTTTTTCGAAATAATAAAAAAATAATATGGCGTTTTCTTAGCAGTGCATTTTTTTTAAATAAATTTTTTTTGTTACCATGGGTTAAATTTTTTTTTAATTATCAGTAAATTTTTTTATCAATAAAAATTTTCAACATTATGCTAGTTTTTTTTCAATATTTACAAATACTCAGTTAAACTTTTTTTTAGTTTTAAGTAAATAAGCATTTTAATTTTTAGGTAAAAAAAATGTTACATTAAAGTGTTTATCTTTCTAAAAAAAAAATCTTAAATTGTTTGTTATTTAAATGTAAAATTTTAATTACTTTAAATTAAAGTTATTTGTGCGATTCACAAATCAGACAAAAGGGTTTACTTTAAACTAACATTTGATTCAAAATGTTACCCTAAATGATTACAGTGTATTTTAAAAAAATTAATAATAATACTTTACATTAAATTTTTTTGAATCACGTGATAAATAAAAAAAATTGCAAAAATCATAAAAAAATCAAAAAAATAAAAAATCAAAAAATTTTAACTTGCCGAAATAAAGATCTGATAAGCTAAAAAATTTTTTTTTCTAGAAACCTTAAAAAAATATCGATTTCTGTAAAAAAAACGTCAGTGAAAAAATTAAATTTTATCGTAAAGAACGTGGGTAAGATTAACGTGAATGTGCGGTAAGGTAAAATAAAGATACAGTGTCTAAACAGATGAAGCAAATGCTTATTTGAACACATAAAAACGCTCTCAAACATTGCTTTTATCAAAACAAAAAAAAGCAAATTATATTTATTTAATTTTTTTTCGAAAAAAAATTTGATTTTGAAAAATCTAAATCGATAGAATGTTTCAAAATTTAATTCTCTACATTTTGATATTATGGAAATAAAGTTTGATAGGGTCCCGGACTCAATCATCAAGGCGCAAAAATACAAATTTTTGCGACAATTTTATTTGATAATTAGAAAAGAACTTGAAAAATAGTATCATTAAAATTTTACTTTGATTTTCTATTTTCAATTTTATTCTATTTAATGAAAAAAAGTGCTTTTGGCGCCCAGGAGCAAGACCCTAGGGGCAAAGTAAGCTATAAAGCAAAACTGTACTATTTAGTCGTTCTTACTGAATGTAACTTCTTAGACAATTTTTTGATACCCAGCAAAGCTGATTGAATACTAAAACGATTGATTTACTCGCTTTTATAAGTTTTTTTATTCAAGAGCTTCATTAATTGGTAAATTAAAAATTTTGATCAGAACTTATGTGACCTGCTATTTTTTTTTTGATGCTTTTTTTTTAATTATGTTTCGTCTCTTTGGGCATAGCCCTGGAAAATTAAAGAAAACAGAAATTTGATAAAACGAATAATTTTTAGAACCGGATATTCGAAAAAAAGCTATGAAAATTTATTTATTTTAATGAATCAAATTTTTCAAAATCTTAATTAATGTTTGCATAAGGAAACACATTTTCAAATATAATCTCAGAAATTTTAAAATTTTTTCTTTCAAGAAAAAAAAATGAGAGGAAATTTTAAAATTTTGATTTTAAGCTTAAGCCTATTGAATTTTATTACAATTATAATTTCTCAAACAAGTATTTATGGTTTTTATCTTTATAAAGAGCTGCTATAGATACCATATTTTACGTAAATTATGGATAATTTGCGATAATTTACCTCATTTTTTACACCTTTTTTTTTATTAATACACTAATCTCCAACGAAATATTTTTTATTTCTACAGAAAAAATATTTAAGAAATTTTAATAATTTCTAAAACGACGTTTTAAGCTGTCTTAATATGACAGCGATGACAAGAATCAATTCTATACCTTAAAATTAAATACAATTAAATATTAAAATTAATAACTGACACAATTTTACAATATTAAGCATTCAAGCTTAGTTTTTTGAATTAGGGTATCCTTTATACCAGGGAAAATTAAAAAAATGGGCTCATTTAATTTTTGTCAGTTTTTTTTTGTATATTTTATTGGTTTAGAATTTACTCGAAAAATAGACACAGAATGGAACTTATGTTCTAATGAAATTTTCCTGTGTATCAAGTCTTAATACAAGTATAAATTATTTAAAAGCACAAACACTGTAAATTTTTATAGCGTAATGAGGATTTCCTTCATTTATGCGTAAAAATGTAAAATTGACCAATAGAAATATTGGAAATGTTACGCATATATGGAGGAAATCCTAATATACGCATTTTAGCTCATTTTCAAGGTTTTTTACACATTTATGTATAGTTTGGTACGCATTAAAAATTTACAGTGTAGTTAAGCAATATTTTCGCTTAGTTCAAGTTAAGCAATAGTTTCTAAAATAGAAAAAAAACAAGAATTTTATTTTTTTTAAAATCAAACGGTTTATCGATTTAAGTCCAAAATTTAATTAAAAAAAAAGAACATAGACATCTTAAATCTCAGAATCAAACTAAGGAATTAATTAAGACGACTTGTGAATTTTGGTACAAAAAAAAACAGTACAAAAATGAATTCAAACTTGAATAAAAAATTAAAAAAACATCTCTGCAATGATAAATTTAACAGGTTTATTTTATGACTAAATTTTGCTTTCAAAAAGCGTTTTATCGGATAATTTGGTTTTCTTTTGCAACTTTGTATTAAAATATATAAAATTTAATTAAAAAATGAATTTTAACAAATAATTTTATTTTTTTGCAGACTATCTTATAGGCTGCAACTTATGAAGTTGAACTTAATTGGATATTTTTTTCATTCCAGAGATGTTTTTTTTTTTATTGGGTGAAACTTTTTTGTGACAGGAGTGGGGACTTGAACCCGGACCCTTGAATCAACTAGGTTCGATAATTAATTCAAAATCCCAGGTCCTCGATCCAACGACTCGAACCATTGGGCCATCACCGGCGGGAGATTTTTTAAAATTTTTTATTTAAGTTTGATTATTTTTGTTCTGTTTTTCTGTACCAAAATTCACAATGCCAATTAAGACTTAATTTAATTGCCATAACTTCGGTTTTATGACAATTATGTTACAATATTCAAAACACAAGCAAAAGTACATTTTATTAAAAAAATATTTAATGAAAACAAAGGTCAAAGAGAAAATAGCATCTAAAATTTAATAATATTTTCATATTTCTTACCTTTTTTAATTTCATCAATAACCCTTTCTGTTGCGATATCATTTTTTTGGACACACCAGAACATCCTGCCATACTTAGATAAATTATAATAAATAAAATTAGCATAATAAGACTCAAAATTTTTGAATTTTAAACAGTAATTAAATTCAACAATTTGAGTCTTTCAAGTGCTAATTTTAATCTTAGAAATTGTCTAGGTACGCTAGGATGTTCGGGAATGAAAAAAAATTTTTCGAGTTTTTTCTGAAGCTATTAATTCTAAAGTTAGTTAATATCAAAGATTGTATGTCATGAATTAAGAATTGCTTTTTTAAGTTCCAATTTATATCTCAATATTTGTTAATGTTCAAATTTAGACTTATTCTAATTTATAACTTTTAAAAGTTATAAATTGTAATATGTTTCGAATATAGAAAATAATAATTTTATTAATTATTAATATATTAATAATAATTGAATATTGATATAATCTTTCTTTGCTGAACTAACCTTTGACCTTTCGTTATCTAATAATATTTTTTGTTTAATATATTCGAATATATTTCTCTATATAATAAAAAGTTCGATAAAAAAAACAAAATACATGCACTGTAATTTAAAATGTTTTAAGGAAAATTTGGTTCGAATTATCGAATTAAATTTTAATGTAATGTATTTGCGTAGGGGTTAGGGAATATAGGAATATAGTTCGAAAAGCGAATTGTTCGGATAAACGATATTCGGATTAAAGCGTCCCCACTGTAATAAAATTATTCTGTAAACTATTCTGTAAAGTGTAACAATTTTGCTACACCCAGATATATAGGTCTGCAAAAATTCTGTATCTATGCAAAAAGTGGACTTCATTGGTAAATGTTCTAAATGTAACCGGCAACATTTTTTTTAAGGTATAGCAAAATTGTAACAGTTTGAAGCAATTTACGACCTCCTAGTAATCAAACTATGGTCGTTTATGACCTCCTAGGAGGTCATAAACTTTTGAACAGCTGTTCAAAAGTTGTAGCATTTTGAATGAATTGAAGGAAGAATTGAAATTTACTGTACAGAGCCACAAATATATTTTAAAAATCAATAAATTTTCAAAAATCAGTTCTTCATACTGTAACATGTGATAAATAATTTGTATCATCCAGAAATAACATCTGCAGTTACTCTGACAATTTTTCTGCATATACAGAATAATTTTGCAGAATTTAAATTTAGATATGATACTAATCTTGAATCAGAACTAATTTTTAAGTTGTTTTGATTAGCTATTTATGTAAAAAATGTTAAATTAGTTCTATCACCGTTGCAGCACTGCTTTTTTTAATTTTCTTTGTTTAATTTCTTCAAGTATTTGCAAGTGGATCAAAAAATGGCGATGTTCTTGTATGGGATTATGATTCGAATTCACTTCTTTATAATTTTAGTGGTCATGCATCAACTGTTCGAAGTATTGAGTACTTGCCTAATAATTTTTTGGCTAGTGGTGATGAACATGGTAAAATAATAATATGGAATCTCACGTCAAAATTAAAACATACCGTACTTTTTCACTTTGGATTTGTCAGATCATTAATCTTAATTGATTCCAAAACATTTGCCAGTGCATCATCAAATTCAATCAAACTATGGTCGATCGGTTCTTTTTTAATAAAAACAACAATTGATAACGCTCATGCTACTCCAATTATTGGATTAAGATATTTTTCGAATATTTTATATAGTATTTCAACTGATGGTATATTAAAATCATGGGAAGATTTTGTAGTCAAATTTGAGATTGATACTGAATGTGAAATTTTAAGTTTTGAAATAATTTCAAATGGTAATTTGGCATGTGGATGTAAAAATGGAAGCATTAAAATTTACTCATCTAATATAAATTCATTTAATTTGATAAAATCTTTAGATCAAAAAAATGATGTAATAAGTTTATTGCGATCAGAAAAAGAAACTATTGTTTCTGGAGATTTTAGTGGTTCATTTTATGTGTGGAATTATCAGACATGTCCGGATTTAATTTATCGTGGAGGAAATAAATCATCTATTCATGCTTTAGAATACTTAAAAAATAGAACTTTTTTGAGTGGGTCAAGGGAAGGTTTTGTAACAGCTTGGAATATTTATAATGGTACTCAGATCAAAGACTCAGATCAAAGAGTTTTATGCTGGTTCAGTAGTTCGTGTTCTGAAAAGCTTTGAGGGTAAACATTTTTTTAAGCTTATCCTTTAGAAAAAAAGGATGTGAAGTTCATTTAAATTCACTCATTTCAATTCGTTCAATTTCATAAAACTTTTTTATTTTCTACTTATCTTTTAGCTTTAAATTGTAACAATATGCAACAACTTTGCAACACCGAAATAAGAAAAATTTTTTGCTTCCTTATTTGTCTATTAACAAAAAATTGACAAGTTTTTTTTTGATTGAAAAAAAGTCTCGGGAGTCTCATATTGTGTAAATATTAAGACACTATTTTAATGAATAATTTTTAATTCAAACTAAGCAGTTCTGAAAAAATTGTTCCATTATTGAGATTTTTTTTTCTTTTTTATTGGATGTAGCAAAATGTTACTAATTTTAGCAATTTAAACTTTAGAAAAAATTTATTCCGTAAAAAAATAGAACTTAAAATGCTAAATTGAAATGAGTGAATAGAAATAAACTTCACAGTCCCTAAGAAAATATTATAAAGTCTATTTTAGATATGATTCCTATAAGAAAATCTGAAATAAATATTACATCAACAATTTCGTGTTCCTCAAGTTCAGTAAAAAACACAAATACAACATCAAAATCTTCTTTGAAAAGTAATAATTTAAATTTGATTTCTTAAACTATTGTTAACTTTTTTATAGAACTAATTGGGATTTTTCTAAAATTAAAATAAACTTAATTTTTGAATAGGATTAAAATTTTCAGATATCTAAATTTTATCCTAAATCCTTAGCTTTCAAGATAAGCTCCTTTGGAAATTCTAAATATTTAATTTTTAATTCAATTTTTTTTTAATAAAAAAACTATAGTCAACTGAAAGGATCTATTTTATTAAGTGACCAGTTGGTCACATATTATGTGACCAATTTCCCCAATGGTAATATGTGACCAAGACTGGTCACCTAATTTTTAAAGGGGTATTATGTGACCTAAAAAATTAATTAAATTTGAAAAAAATTACGTGACCAAAAATTTTATTATGCGACCAAAGAAAGAATTATGTGACCAAATAAAGAAATATGTGATCAGTAAAAGAATTATGTGACCAAAAAATTAATACTAAATATTTAAGTTTTCTTGTCGTTTTTAAAGCTTTCGGTGCTCAAAATGATGTAGTCGTTTTATTATATCACATTAATTACAACATATTAGTTTCTCTATAGTCTCATTTATTAAGCTTTTAATCTTGACACTATCAAGTTTTATAGTGCCCCAAATCATAAACCGTAGTTACTGAGTTATCATTTTTTAAAAATGGTTCCCTAAAGTTGTAGAGAAGCTTATTAGCTTTAGTTAAAAAATAAAATTGATTGAGAAAGGTGAAGTCAGAGGGATGTAGTTAGACTCGAATTTTATAAGTAGGACTACAGTTTATGATTTCGGGGACTATACCTTTTAAATATCTACTATTTTATTTCTTTTTTTTAAAGATGATGATCATGTAAATTTGGAAATTTTATAAGTTTGTGGCCAATCTAAATATTTGGTGACCTATAAAATAATTATGTGACCAGAGTAAAAATTATGTGACCAAATCCTGGTCACATAATACCCCTTTAAAAATTAGGTGACCAGTCTTGGTCACATATTACCATTGGGGAAATTGGTCACATAATATGTGACCAGCTGGTCACCTAATACAATAGACCCTTTCTCAGTCGACTCTATTAGTCAAATAAAAATTTAAAAATATATTCAAATTTTTGTTTCCTAAGTTTTTGCTAGCGGTTTGGGAAATGGTGTTATAAAAGTATGGGATTATGAGTCGTTTTCACTTCTTTATAATTTAAATGGCCATAGATCTGCCATTCATAGTATTGATTATTTTCCGAACAATTTTTTATGTAGTGGTGATGAAAATGGTACAATATTCATATGGGATCTCACCAAACAATTAAAACATACTCAGCTCATTCATAATGGTTCTGTAAACTCAATAATTTTAATTAATTCAAATACATTTGCAAGTGCTGCTTCAAATTCAATTAAATTATGGTCGATTGAGTCGTTTAATAACACATATACAATAGAAAATGCTCATTCTACTGAAATTATAGGTTTGAGATATTTTTCCAATAATTTATTTAGTATTTCATCTGATGGTATTCTAAAATCATGGAATAATTCTGTTTTCAAATTTCAAATTAATACTAATTGTAGCGTTTTTAGTTTTGACATGGATCAAAATGGAAATTTAGCATGTGGATGTACAAATGGATACATAAAAATTTATTCAACACATTTAGATTCATTTCTCCTAATTAATTCTTTGTATATCAATAAAGGTGTTTCTAGTTTATGTCTTTTAGAAACTGGTTTCTTAGTAACTGGAGGAATAAATGGAACGATGAATCTTTGGAACTATAATACAAGTTTAAATGTATTAGCTTATAAGAGTAATTCAGGAACAGTTACTTCTTTGAAGTACTTTGGAGATAGATTCTTGTTGAGTGGATCAACTGGAGGTTTTATTAGAGTATGGGATAGAGATAATGGGACTGTGATAAAATTTTTTAATGCAAGTTCCTATGTTTACGTGCTCAAGTTTATTGATCGTAATTTTTTTTTTTATATTTAAAAAAAAAACTTTGCATTATCTAAAATTCAAAAAATTGACAAAGTAATTTTAGTGCATCCAAAATAGGGATCTAATGTATTATGTGACCAATTTACTCAATGGTAATAACCAGGATTTGGTCACCTAATTGTTACATTGTTCACATAATTATTTGATTGACCACGTAATTCTAATTTTATTAAATTTGAGAGAATTGTCTAAGCGAAATCTTTAAACTAAAATGTGAATTGTTTCATAACTTAAAATTGTTTAAAAAACTCTATAGGGAAGTGCAGATTTTTCTACTTATGATTATACTCGGTTACATTTTGAGAATCTTTTTTTTTTAAATTAGGAACGAAACAAACAACTACAATTGGTACTGGAAGACCTTTTATTTCAACGACTTTTTCTAGTTTTACAACAGATTATACAGTGTCAGGAATATTGAATAATAAAAATTCATTATTATTTGATTCGAAAAGTAAAAATTTAAAGATTTCAATCAAGAAAAATATTTAAGAAGATTTTTTTAAAGTTATTCATATCGAATCCTTGAATTTTAACGATTTAGTCAAAATTCTAACAAGCCGATTTGATTTTAATGATTGTTTATTAAATTGTTCTAATCATGGTGAGTGTATATATGATAATTTGTTAGATAAATTCTTTTGTAATTGTCAAGAGAATTATTATGGCTCTTCATGTAAACTAAATGTAAAACCTTGTTCATCAAATCCATGCTTAAACAATGGAATTTGTCTTAATGTTTTAACAAATAATATTTTCAATTATGAATGTCAGTGTTCGAATCAATTTTATTCTGGTAGAAATTGTGAATTTAGAAAAGATGTTTGTTTTAATGAAACATGTTCAAATAAAGGAAATTGTTATGATTCAAATCATACTGCTAAATGTAAATGTTTTAGTATGTATAGTGGTGATAAATGTGAAATTGAATCAAGGGATTTAAAAGAAATTAAGAGGACAATTAAAGCAACATCAATTTTAGCAATTATTATAATTGTTTGCTTATATGGTTTATTAATCATTCTTGATGTTTTTTGCAAAAGCAAATCAAAAAGAAAAAACAAAAAAAATCGAAAATAATTTTACCGTATTTACTCGAAATTAAGAATAATTCGAATTAATTTTTTTTCTTCTAATTAAATTTTATTTGAGTTATTTTTAAAAAAAAAATCACTCGATTAGAAGAATTTGTTTGATGTTCCGGTATATTCTTAATATCGAGTAATTACGGTAAAATTTTGACTTAGATATAAGCAATAAAATAAAAATAAAATATTTTTTTAATTCATTTAAAATTTTTATTTTTAATAAACTTTAAAAAGAAGTTGTTTTTAATACTACACTGCTTTACAGTAAATTATTTTATGGGTGCACTATAGTATCTCTGCCAAAAGAAAAAACGGTCAAATTATATACTAGCTTGTAGTGTTGGGCATTTTTTTTTTCCAGTCGACTTGAGTCGAATCGACTGACTTTTTTTTCAAGTCGACTGCAGTCGACTTGAAATTTTTTTGATTTAATAAAAAAGTTTTAAAATTTATTTATTTTGCTCAATAATTAAATTTTTGTTAAAAAAATTGAGTTATCTTATCATAAAATTTTTATCGAAAAAATAACATAAAAAGAGCTATTTAGACCGTGAATTTCAAAAGTTCTATTAATGTTTGATGCCTTAAGACCTTTTATATTTGAAAAGCTAAGTGAGCTGAGTAATTTTGTATGTTTGAGTAGTTTTTTGGAATTTTTAAATAATGTTAATCCCTAAGAAGAAGTTGAAGGAGTAGAAGTTTCTTGACTTGACATCTTTGAAATAATTCCAAAAGTTTTAATATTTTATAAGTTTAACAAAAAAATAAAATCAGACTATTTATATCAGAATATTTAAGCCGAAATTCCCAAAATCTAGGTCTTTGTTTAAAATAATAAAATCTACGTGCGTTTTGTAAAACTTTTTTTTTCGAAACACGGTTTTATTATATAATATTCGAGGGTAGTCATATTTCATAAATAATTTGTAAATAAAATAAGCTTATAAAAATTTAATAAATTCGAAAATGTCTTAAAAATGGTGATTTAGGCTTTAAAAAATGTTAAAAATTAATTGATAAAAATCTAAAAAATTTCCTTTAATTTTTTTGGTCAACTTGAATTGAGTTGGATAATTAATTGATAAATTGATCGAACCAGGATTTGATCCCGGTACCTTTTGCGCCGAAAAATTTAGTCAACAACATAACCAACTGGGCTACAATGCTCTTGAAATTTTTTACATAAAAAATTTAATTTATATCTTAAAGAAGGAAAACACAAAAAAAAAATTTCAGTTTAATTTTTTTTTCAAGAAATTAAACTAAAAATTTTTATTTAATTTGATAAAAATACTCTTCTTTTTCTATTTGAACCTAATTAGGACATTTTAACTAAAATTTATTTGATTTTTTTCTAATCTATAACTTCTAATCCAAAAGAAAAAGCCATAAAATATTTTTGTTCATCGAGATCTACAAAATGCATATCTGAACTTATTTTTAAATTTTTTCAAAATTATATCAAAATTATTAACAAACGTCAAATGCTTATTTTTACTTAGGGATTAACATTATTTAAAAATTCCAAAAAACTACTCAAACATACAAAATTACTCAGCTCACTTAGCTTTTCAAATATAAAAGGTCTTAAGGCATCAAACATTAATAGAACTTTTGAAATTCACGGTCTAAATAGCTCTTTTTATGTTATTTTTTCGATAAAAATTTTATGATAAGATAACTCAATTTTTTTAACAAAAATTTAATTATTGAGCAAAATAAATAAATTTTAAAACTTTTTTATTAAATCAAAAAAATTGTTTTAAACAGAATTAAAATAACTTTGAAAATTAAGGTTAGATATTTTTTATTTTTCACAGGAGAGACAAACAGCGAATTTTTTTCTGAACTTTTTTTGATCCTAATTATGTTTGAAATATTTTTAGACTAAATAAAATAAAATTTATCTAATATTCAATATTTTTTAGCCTATTAAAGATGCTATTTTTGCCGCTTTAAAGGTCCATAGCTTCTTATAAGAATATATAATAATTTTTTAAAGTAAAATTGATAAAAATATAGAAATATTTGGTTAACTTTCTCCAATGTTTATACACATTATCATGGGATTGATTCAAAAAAAAATTGACCAGTATTATTTAGTTCTAATAATTTTAAAAATAACAAAAAAATAAATATAAAATGTAATTTGTAATGCGCACAAAAGCACTTTGGTCCGGGAAAATTGTTGAATAATAACGACTTTAAACGATTCAAAATGAGGGGATAAAATTTTACTCGAAATAATTTTATCATTCAAAATCAACCAAAATGTTTAGTTCCAATTCCAAAATTTCTTTTTTCAAATTCAAAATTCCAATTCCTTTTTTCAGTTCCAATTCCAAAATTGTGGAGAGTTCTCTGCTTTAAATAATTAAAATAATCAAGAAAATTAAAGAGATGTAAAGTAGAGGCTTTTTTTAAACTCGGCGGCACTTAAGACAAGCATCGATCTCTTCGTATTTAAACTTATTGATAACCTTAAAAATAATATGTTTGGAAACACTCAAATGCATATCTAATTTTAAGTTAAATCCTTCTTATATTATTAGTATGAGGAGTATCAATAGCATAAAGATGCTGTTCTATGTCCACATTTCTATGTTAAAATTTTTTTCTAATAATTTTTATTACAAAATAAGTCATAGATTCACTTACTTTAGGTAAAAGCTGATTAAACACAACTTTAAATAAATTTTTTTTTGCTGGTACTGTATTAGACCAAACTAAAGAATTTGATTGGGTAATAAAAATAAACATGCATGAAAAAAATGAAACTTCAAATATTCGAATATTCGAATATCACAATCGAATTAAAATTCACGAATGAATTGAATGTGATGAATGAATTCCTGTCGAAAACGAAATTGAAACCCAAGCAAAACTTTTTTTAGGTAAAATAAAAGGAAAAAATATAAACCGAAAATTTTAATAGGAAAATAAAAGTTTTTTTAGGATTTGTCAATTTTTTTATGCAAGTTTAATTGAGAAAAAAAGTCCTCTCCTAAAAAGTCATTTATTCAAATAATTTAAAATTAAAAATTAAAAGAAAAAAAAGGAGGTTCAATTATATGTTGAAAAAATTAAGAACTTGATTGAAACGACCATTTTTGTAAACTTATAAACTGAATATTATATGGTAAAAAAAAGTCTTCGTATTTTTGTAAATGGTATAAAAAGAACTTATTTATTTAATTATTTTACTTACTTAAAAAACTTTTATTTATCGATTCGAATACTAATATATTTAAAACAATTAAAAAACGTTAGCAGTTTGTAGATGTGTGAAAGGAGAAATTCGACTTAACTAAAAATCTCTTAAAGTTAAAATTTCTTTTCCGAAATTCAAAATAAAAGGTAATGGTTAAATTGATTTTAATCCAACTCTAAGACTAAATGATAATTTAAAAACTCAAATTAAGACTAATTTTGCTTTGAAAACGTTTGTATTTATTTTGACCAACATTCATAGCTTTTTATTAAAAAAGACTTTATTTGCAAATATGATAACCAGTTTAACATAAGAAAAATTTCAGCAGTTTAATTTATAAAGCTAAAGCTCAATTAATTTATTTACAAAAAATAACGATCAGCTGCTAAAGCTCAGTAATGTTTAATAATACCAAATTTTAACGTCTTTTATTAAAGAAACGAATTTGTAAACTAAATTTGTCTCAATCAAATTCCTTTTTTGTTAATTTTTCTTTAAAAAAAAAAATGAGCATCAATAAAATTTCTTTATTTTTCCTAATTTGATTTTATAAATCGACCTAAAAAAATCCTAATTGTTCTTTATGAAAAAAATAAAATTTGGAACTATTCATTTTTTATTCCTAAAATAAAACATTTATTTTCTTATTTTTTTCCCTAAAAAAAATTTTGCTTGGGATAATTCTCTCCAAAGTTAAGCTTTAATTGATATCAATGAGCATAAAATTTAATTTTTTTTCACCAGATTTTACCAAAATTATCTTAAAAAACATTTTATAATACACAATTTTTGAAAATTAACTTTTATAGGCTATCGCAATTTGACGGAATTTTCATCAATTTGCTAAAATCTTGGTATCAAATCACTACTGCATTTCTTAATAATCAAGCTTTATTATACGAGCTCAAAACCTAATTTATAAGATCCTTAAATGACTGTTCTAAATAAAGTTATTGTGCTTTTTTTCAAAAATAATAGAAATTTAAATTTTATCGATAAAATTATTCGAATAAAATATTCGATATTTTAGTTCGATAAAAAAAACAATCAAATATTTTATCTCGTAAAAATTATCATTTAGCTTATTCAAACATTTTATCTGAATACGATAATTTTCGTCATGTAACGAAAACATTTCGTATCGAATACTAATAGTTCGATATTTTGTTGCTTTTCGAACAAAAAATTTCCGATCGATATCGATAAGGCACTTTTCGATTACCAACCCTAATCTGGATATTTTTTAATAACTAATAATAAATTCTCAAGTTAATTAATATTTATCAATCTTTTTAGAGTCTTTTTGATGTGTATGAAGTAGGAATAGCATACATATAAAGGTTCTTATATGACAGAGTTCTAAAAATGTAGATTCGTTAATTTCTTATTTTTATATTCAATAACTTTTTTTTTTTAAATAGGAATTTCATGAAAAGGGGTAATATGGTGAGTTTTAGTCTAATTTGGTGTAAAAACCGGGTAATTTGGATCATTTCTGGAGGAATTATGTTAGCATAATTAACCGTTTCCCCCTCACATAATTCCCTTCTTGAGGTAATTTGGTGGTGAAAAAAATTAGGGGTTATTTTGGTGTTTATTTTCGAACTTTTCAAGAAGTCAGAAGGCCGAATCCGTCATAAAAAAAAATTGGTTACCAAGTAAGACCTTTAAATTTTTATTTTATCCTTTTTTTTTAATAGAATTTTAATTTTTTATTTTAATGATGATTAAATTAATTTTTTGAACTTAAATATTCACAATTTTTAAAAAACCGGTGATATCTCTTAATATGTACATGTTTTTTCTTCACTTTTTAATTTTTCCAAGGATATATGACAATCTATAAATTCGCGATAAAAAGATTGGCAATATTGTGACCAAAATTTTCTGAAAATCGAAAGAAGTTCTGACATCGTAACATTTTTCACCATAAAATTTTAAGGAATGTTACGATTTTTTCTTTTGAGATTATTCATTCAAAAATGAAATGCTGAACCGCTTGAAACTTCCTGTTTCCTAGAACGACTTGAGTCTTTTAAAAATGATTCTAGTCATGACTCGAGTCGGGTTTGACTCAGTAATTTTTGTAAGTCATGATTTGATACACATGGTGTTTTAAAAATTTAGGTAATTTGTATTAAAAAGCGATTTTGCCAGTAAAGTAAATAAAAGTCGCATTTTCTAATTTTTTTTATTTTAGGTAACTAAATGTGCTAATTTTAATTTTCTAGAATAATTGGTGGTGTTACATAGGTAGCTTTGAAATACACCACTGTGTTTGTAAAAAAAAAAGTTTATTTCGGCGAAAAAAGTATAAATTTACAAATAATGTAAATAAAAAGTTTGTTTTTGAAAACTTTATGAAAAAAGGAACATTTTGTTATATTTATGGTCATTTAGGCATGTCTCTTTGTGAAAATACACCATGGTGTCTTTTTTTCAAAAAAATGGGGGGTTTCTGTTTTTCAGGTATCCTCATGATCTCTTGTTGGAAACGAAGTAATGGATTTTTTTAATAATTAAGATTCTTCTGACATACTTAGTTACGTCTAATTGTTTGTTTTACCTTTTTTACAATTCTTGTTTTAAATAAAAAAATTTATTTTGCTTAAAGTAGGTGCTACAGTAATTAAAGAGTAGCGTAAATTGATATCTGAGACAAATATTTTCCAATTTTTTTTATCAAAAGTTAAAAAAAAAAAACTCAAGTCCATTAAATTAATGTTTCTATTGACATTAATAAAATTATTAAAAATTTTGGCAAATAACAGAATATCTTCTAGCAAAATGAAAAGAAAAAAACTGAAAAAAACAAATAGAATTTTCCAACAGGATGCACAAGACTTCAAAAAATATTTATATTTTATAAAACTTTAATTTATTTTTTAAAATGTATTTGTTTACAATCTTAAAGTTAATGAAATCACAAGGAAACCAAATTTTAAATATAACAATCTTGGAAATTTAAAATTTTTCAAGTTTAAAAAAATGAAAGGAAATTTAAAAATTTTTCTTATCAGCTTGTGTCTATGGAATTTTTTTACAATTATAATTTCTCAAACAAGTAGCTATTCTTTAAATTTTTTTTTGATATTAGATTCTTTTATTCACTATTTTTTTAAAAGTTTTTGCAAGCGGATTAGAAAATGGTGATTTACAATTATGGGATTATGATTCGAATTCACTTCTTTATAATTTAAGTGGTCATGTATCAACTGTTCGTAGTATAGAATATCTTTCAAATAATTTATTGGCAAGTGGTGATGAAAATGGTAAAATTTTAATATGGAATCTCACGTCAAAATAAAAAATTACTGAATTTTTTCACTTTGGATTTGTCAGATCATTAATCTTAATTGATTCCAAAACATTTGCCAGTGCATCATCAAATTCAATCAAACTATGGTCGATCGAGCCTTTTTCAATAAAATTAAAAATCGATAATGCTCATGCTACTCTAATTATTGGACTAAGATATTTCTCGAATATTTTATATAGTATTTCAACTGATGGTATATTAAAATCATGGGAAGATTTTGTAGTCAAATTTGAGATTAATACTGAATGTGAAATTTTAAGTTTTGAAATAATTTCAAATGGTAATTTGGCATGTGGATGTAAAAATGGAAGCATTAAAATTTATTCATCTAATATAAATTCATTTAATTTGATAAAATCTTTATATCAAAAAAATTATGTAATAAGTTTGTTGCGATTAGAAAATGAAAATTTTGTTTCTGGAGATTTTAATGGTTCATTTTATGTGTGGAATTATCAAACATGTCCGGATTTGATTTATCGTGGAGGAAATAAATCATCTGTTCATGTTTTAGAATACTTAAAAAATAGAACTTTTTTGAGTGGGTCAAGGGAAGGTTTTATAACAGCTTGGAATATTTATAATGGTACTCAGATCAAAGAGTTTTATGCCGGCTCAATGGTTCGTGTTATCAAAAGTCTTAATGGTAAAATATTTAAAAATATCCTTTAATAAATTAATTAACTGTTTAATATTATGAAATAGAAATGAATAAAATAAAAAATGTTGAAATAAATAGTTCAATACCAATAACATGTATTTCAAATACAAGTTTAGAGACGGTAAAAAATACACACAACACCAACACATCTTACATGAAAAGTAAACACTTACAGTCAAACTTCTAAATAACGAAAACTCTTTAGTAAATAGACTACGTAACTGGAGTTAATTTTTATTATTTTTTTTTTAATAGTTTATTTATTTTTTAAAATGGCTTTGAAATTTGAATTTTGCCATTGAATTGTACAAAAGTAAATTTAAAAAATTAAAAATGAGGGTTAAGAAAAGCAAAGAGAATTTGAGAAGCTACAAAGTATTACTATAAGTTTAAGATTGGGATCGTTAACTTCAATTTTTCTCGAGGAATAAGACAGAGGGGTGTTTTAAAGGATCTCTTGAACCTTTAGCTAAGTCGATATAATCTTCAATCAGTTTGTGAATTTGAACGTTATCGTATAGATTAAAATTTCTAACAGAATTTTTTTTAATTTACCTACTGAAAAGGTTACTTAAACGTTGTTTTATGGTAACAATTTTAATGCGGCATTAAAAGCGCAATTCGAAATATCTTTTGTAAATTAAAACCGAAATTCTCAAAATTAAATGCGGCAATAAACATGAAAAAAAAATATTATTTTTTTTCAATA
>NTPY01000950.1:111711-132752 GCA_002922825.1 Brachionus calyciflorus | reverse complement strand
TAAAAAAAAAAAGAAACAAAATTGAATCGACTTAAATCGAAATTTAGAAGAAATTCTCCCTTTTTAGATTCACGGTGTTATCATTTATGGATCTCGAATAAAGCAACATTCAAAAGACAGCAAATGATGCCTATTTTTCTGTTTAATCAAGATTCCTCAAATTAAAGCCCGGTTCTATTTTCGATGTTTCTAAAACCTGATTATTCCGCGTAACTATGAAAAATTTGGATTCAGATTACTAATTTTTGAAGGATACATTATCGGCTATAATATTTACGAAAAAATTTGATAAAGCAAGATTATTTTTTCTATAAAAAATAAATTTTTAAAAATTCAATTTCAAATTGTTTTGGCTAATTACTATATAAAATAACTGTTTCTTTTTTTTGTTTTAAAAAACCATTTAATTTTTACCAAACTTATGGTAAGTTTTATAGAGAATTAATTTATCCCCAATATGTAATGCAAATATTTCAGTTAAAGGAGTTGAAAAGCTATTAAGATTAGGACTTATCGTGGGTAACCTAAAAATTTATACAAGAAAAAAATATTTTATATTCACAAATTGTAAACTTCTAAATACATTTGAAAACTAGGAAGACTGACTTTTTTTACGAAACAAAGCATCCCTTTAAGGATGTCGTGTTTTTACAGAATCAATCTGCTTTTTACAACTAAAAAAGGATTTTCACACCCAAACCGTAAAAAAAAAATTCGGTAGTTATAATTTCTCTTTTAGTTGTTTTCCCCATTTTTCAACTAAGTTCCCAAATTATTATAAAAATATTTCTAACAATAAAGAATGGTATCTTACGGATTATTTTTTTTTCTGTATAGAGTAAGCATTTACACTTAAATTTAAATTTTTTTTTTTAAATAAGGAGAAGAAAATAAAAGACAAAAAAAATAATAAAAATATAGCATATGTGATGAAAAAAACTGATAAATAGACAAAAAGCTTAAAATAGAAAAATCTGGTCAGCCAATTACCGTAAACCCTTGCGAGATTATGCGTGGGCTATTTTTTAAATCTTGGGTTTTGGTGCATGCATAAGCGACCATCTACCACATGTTAAAATCGTCCCCCTTATGACGCGTGCACTAAAATGTGTTTTTTCATATTTAAATGCAGCGTTAAAACACGAAAAAACCTGCAATAACGTCGGGTCAAAAACCGAAATTTCTATCTTCACCCTGCACTAAAAAACGAAAATTTTTAAAATAATTTTTGGTATTTTTTTTTAAATTTTTAAAAAATTAGAAAATTTCAAAAATTATTTTTTAATAAAAAATATTTTCGTTTTTAAGTGCAGGGTCAAGATAGAATTTTCGGTTTTTGACCCGGCGTTATTGCAATTCTAGAAAAACTTGCATCTAATTCGTATAATTTCATATTAAATTTTTATGTGAAACCAATCTTTTTTTAATCGAATTATTATATAGTAAAATCTTATTTTTTCAAAAATTTTTTTTTGGTTGTTGGGTGTCGAAAGAAAATTTTTTGTTGTCAAAAGTTTTTTACCTCCTTTTAATAAATATTAATGAAATTTTTTATAAATAACGAATTGAGAACTTTCAATCAAAATTAGAGGTTTTACAAAATATTTGAGAATACCTATTTTTTCATAGTTTTAAACGAACAACCAATTCTAATATAAAGGTGCATTAATTTGAGTTTGAATTTTATTAACTTAGCTTTCACACTAGTTTTCGTTAAAATGTTTAGCCAGTCAATACATTGACAAATGTGACGGTAACATTTACAAATGCATTAAATAAAGAATTAATTTTATTTAAGGCGAAAATAATTTCTCTGTTTCTGGGTTTTATATAATCAATTTTAATAGGTTATTAATAGGCTATATTTTAATTAAAGTTTATTAAAATAAGAGGAAGAATTTATTGAATTCTTATTTTTTTAAATTTTACTTTAAATTATAACTCGTTCAGAATGAGTACCAACTTGGTAGCAAACAAAATTAAAATTGATTGATTCTTCAGTCTTTAGATGAAGAATTATTTTACCAGTTTTAGAGAAATGAACTAATTTTTTTCGTTTGAATAAAAAAATAAACGGAAGTTTGACTGACGATATTAACGCATTAAAGATTTTTTTGTCAATCAATGCATGATTCTGAGAGAGTATTTTTATCTTAAAATTGAAATCAAACGTTAAAAAAATTACATTCAAAATTTTTTCAAATTTTTCAATCAGGACCAAAAAATGGAATTTTCTGTGGGAGAGATTTTAAAAATTAATTTTGTTTTCTATCATTTTTGTTTAAAGGAAGTATGTGTTAATTAAAATTCGTATTTTTATCTAACACTTATGTCCCCAAACTAGTTCGAACAAAATAATCTAACAATATAATGTTCTAGGCACAACATTTGTTTAAATTTACGAAAAAAATTGAATTATTTTTTTCGACTTTTCTTTTGATAAAATCGGCTCCTAAGTAATTTAAGAAATATCCTCGTTTTTAAATCATTTATTTTGATGGTTTTATTACACGATCTTAAAGGTTAAGAGTCTATAGAAAGAAGAAAAACTAATAAAACAATCAAGATAAGATAATTATTTGATGATAAGGCTCATTTAAGACTCAATCTTACAAAATTTAATTTTTAAATTTTTTATTTAAATTTTATTTATTTTATTTTTTTTTAAATTTTGAATTCAGGAATAAAGATCAATTAATATTGTCTCGCCCAGTCGCAACAAAAAAAATCGCTTAAAGCCACTTAACAAAAAAAAAAGTAATGATTATTTATTTTAAAGTTGTTTTAGAATATCTAAGAAAACAAATTGACAAAAATTTAAAGTGAAAAAAAAATCTGAGTTTTTTTTTAAGGCTTAAAATGTTTTCGTCTTAAATCGCAATTAAATTTATTTGATTTTAAGTGAAAAGAAATTGAAAAAAAGAAAAAAAAGAAAACTGCTTTCTATGGGTATAAAATTGGGGTAATTTACAAATAAACTTCTTTAAAATAAAAATCACCTTTGGAGAGCTTCTACTTAGAGTTTTTTTTTTTCTTAAAACAAAAATGATATCCCCTTATGAAATTCGTTTACTTGACACAAAATTTTTATTTTATAAAAAGTTTTTATTCGCCTGTCTGTGTTATCAATAACTTTTTTTTTAATTCAAGCCATATGATCGTAACGTGCAAAATAATTTTTTTTTATTTAGTTAAAAATGTACGAGAAATTCTCTAAAGTAATCAAATGGAAATTAATTAAAAAAAGGCGCGTGTGTATCGATTGATAAGATAAAGATCTATATATAGAGAGTATCATGCATGTCATCAGGTTCGTTTAAATTTGCGGTTATTTCTTTTAAAAATGAAGGTAAAAAGTTTGTATTCCCCTAGTTATTAAATCGTTACTTGTCTTAAGATTAAGAAAAATTATCTTTTTCTATTTAGTTTAAAAACATGTGGATTTAATAGAATGTAGATAAGGGCCTTTTAGTTCAAGATAGGAATTTTATCGAATTCTACCTGCTTGAAAAAATAAAAAAAAACTATCTTAGAATTCGAGTAAAAATCTCTAAAATTTATATTTTTTTTTATAAATATTTATTTTTCCTGTGTATAATTGATCCATATCCACATGTTCTAGTTATTTACGAAAAAATTGCTTTTTCAAAAAGTGGGAGTTTTAGTATTTTTTTTTTCAATTGAACCTTGGTCAAATAACTTAAGTAAGTAAGTTTTTATTTATCGGCGTTTGATTTAGAGAAAAAAATAAAAAGTAAGTTTTTAATTTCAAGCTTAGGGGAATTATTTTAACTTTAATTAATTTGCATGAATGATATTAAGAAAAAAATTAACGAAAGTATATAGTACAACGAACAAAAAAATCGCTTAGCTTGAGTCTAATAGTTTTTTAGAAGTATACCGAAAATGATTTATTAAACACAAAATGATATAATTTCGAAAAAAAATTCTAGTAAATGCTCTCAGATTTTAATCTAAGATTACAAGTCCGAAATTCCAATTCTGATAGTTTTTTTTTTAAATCTTTTTTTTAACCAAAAAATAAAAATTTAATTAAAAAACAAAAGGAGATAAATAGTTCTTGTATTTTTTTCTATAATTAAATGCCTTTAAGTCGAATAAATATTTTAGATAAAATTTTTATTTTTTTTTAATTTAGAATTTAAGATAATTTTTTCTCTTTCTCACTCTTTCTAAAGTTTGTTAGTATTAAATCTTGGACAGATCTTTAAATTCGAAAAGATAAATTTGTTCAGTTCTAGAATGTTAATCGAGTCTGTGAGTGATTAAAAAAATTTATTCCATTTTATTTTCTATTACAGCCTTTCTTCATATTCCTATCTTAAATAGTAAAAAAAGAATTGCTTTATTGAGTGAGAAATTCAATTAGCAAATTTGGACATTACTCGCCTTTTCCAGATAAGAACCTTACTTTTCTGGATTATATGTTTTAAAATAAAGTTAAAATAAAAAGAGTTTTGTTTTTTTAATATTTTACCCTTATTTCGAAATTCCTTGTATTAATTAATTATAAACAAATTGACTTGAATTATCAGGAAAAAATAGTTAAGGTAAATAATCAGTTAATTAATATAAGGCTACCGTTTTTGAACAGTTTGATTTTTCTTTGCTTAATTTTAGATCTAATTGAGATAGCAAAACTCTTTTTAGCATATCACATGCGATTCTAGGTTACCAATTTCTAATCAGATTTTGTCTCTAAGATCTCAGGAGAAATTTGGAAATATCTTGTTTTACAATTTTGAAATTTTTAAAGAATTTTATAAACTTTTTTTCACTAATTTTGAAATGTAAATTAATTTTTTTGGTTTAAGTCTGACAGCGTTTCTACCGAATTAACAGCTCACCCGTACCGAACCGTACCGTACCCTAGCCGCACTAAAAAAAAAATTCAAAAATAAAAAAAAAAATTTTTTTAGTACGGTTCGGGTATGGTGTTAATTTGGTAGAAATGCTGTAGAAAAAAATATTTTTTGTTTAAAAGAAATTTCTGCGGCTGACGCAGGTCTTGATTAGCTTTTTTGTTATCTTAAGCCTCATGTCTTGTAGTTTTTGAGTTTTTTAGTCATCAACATGCGGTTTTAAAATAGTAATTTTCTTGTTTTTTAAATATTGATATGGTAATAGATGACCTTGGATCTATGTTTTAGGCTATTATGTTTCATTTAAGACCGGAATCTCCCATATCAAAAATATTTATTTGGAAGATATTTATGGGCTTTGTTGAAAAATTATTTTAAAAAAAGTTAAATTTATGATGCATTGAACTCTTCTACATTTAATTTTCTTTTTTCTCTCTCATCATCAGCAAGAGGTGTTTACTAAAATAAAATTTTAAAAAAATTGAGATTGTACAATCTTTATCATATTTTCAAGAAAAGTGTTATGACTACAAAATCATTTTGTTTGATTTAATCATCCGATTTGATTCGGAAATATTCGTGAAAATGTTAAATAGGTTAAACAGGGTGATTAATTTGGTCTAGTCTTTTTTTATATTTTTATCAAATATAACAAATGACATAAATAAGAAAAAAAAAATAAACAAATTTTAATAAAGAGAACCAACTCAAAATTGTGTAAAATCGTTTATATCTTTAGAGGTTTGAGATTATTGTCAATCAAATTCGGAATTAACCTTATTCATGTAAACTAAACATTTTAGGAAAAATCTATGTCGAATTAAAACGGAAAGAAAATAACAAACTATTTAAAAAAGAAGAATAATGATAAATCTTTTCACTCGATAGATCAACAAGTATAAAATTGAATTCATTTTCAACAAGATTTTGGTTTTTAAAGAAAAAGAAAATTTTAATAAAAATTCAAATTTTTTTTTTTTCGGAATCATGAAAAATAAAGTTTTTTTTTTTGCTCGAGATAAAACAGATAAGTAAATATTGTTGAAATATTTTTGGTGTATGTGTTGTATTCGTTTCAAGTCCATAAAGTTTTCATTTTTTTTTTTTACAAAATTCAGGTTAATAAAATATTTGCCAAAATAGTTAATGTTCAATTTTAGAATAAATATTCCTATTTTTTTTTTCTTTAATTTAAGACAAATTGATCCTTTAAGTTTTAAACAAAAAAAAAATATTTCAAATTAACTTACCTTACTCGATTTTATTAGTTTTTAATTTGTTTGTTTCTCTGGGTTAAACTCATGTTTTTCTCAAAACAAATAGTTTATTTTTTAATAGTTTCAAATAAATATATTTCGACACAAGCCACTTGTCATTTGAATTAAAAATCAAATGAGTTTGCTACTTGTTCCTTTTCGGCCCTAAAGATAAATTTAATTCTTCTTTTAGGATACAAAAAAAATTATGCAAAAAGGAGAACATCTGACTGTTTTAGAACGTGATTAAATCTTTTTAATAATTTCCTGTAATTTCCAATTGAAGATTATAATCTTGAGTAATTTGGTTTTAAGCTTTTATTAGTTAAAATGAAATTAATCGAGGAGACAAATGTTTTTTAGGCTTGATTAGTAGTAAAATGATGTAATTAAATGAATTTTTCTTTTTTCAAAAGTGATTTATTAAAAGGAGAATAATAGTTATAAACACAGTGGTTCATATTTTTTTTATTTTAACAATTACAGAATTATGTTTTTTTTTAAATTTTCTTGTTAGAATCATATTTTAAAAATATTTTGAAAGTTTAATTAAGAACAGGCTCAAAATTTTATTTAGCTTATAGTTAAGGAAGAAATTGCTCTATTTCTGACATAGTGCTTGTACAGTATTTTCTTGATGAATTATGAAACATTAGAACTTAAGAATTGGATTTGGTGCATGCTCTTTTCTATGTAATTTTAAAATTGACTTGAATCATGGTCCATGCAACAAACCAACGTCTATAATATTTGATGAGGCATAATTTATTGGAATTTCGGCGGCTCGGAAAGAAAAAAGTAAATCAAATTTATTCTTTCCGAGCCAATTATTTGGCTGTACAGTTTATTCGACGAAACTTTAACTCAAAAACTTATCTGTTTAATTCCAATGGAACTATTATCATCGTTAAACTTTATGAATACAGTAATAAATTGAAATTGTTTGATTCAAAACTTAATATTTAAAAAAAATTTGTAAAATAGTTTTTGATAATCAGGTACTGTGATTTTCCTCTTTTTCGATACTTCTTTGTATCTAGTTAACTTCATTTTTTTTCTGGACAAAAAAAAATCAATATAAGAAAAAGAAAGTAAGAGTCGAGAAAAGTATAAAGAAAATCGAGGAAGAATTTAGATAGAAGAAAGTGAATTAGGCAAGTGTTTTATTTAATATAAAACCAAGAGATAATTTGAGAACTAATTTAAATTGTTTTTCGTTTGAACTCACGAACATCTTTTTGGACGACCATGAATCTACCAACTGAGCAATATCTTTCATTAATACAGGAAAATATAGAAAAATAAAAAAAATTTTTTAAATTTTAATTTTTGAATTAACTTTTGCTTGAAGTCGGATATAAATTTATGGAAAAAATTATCACAAATAAAGAAGGTAATAACAGCACTTAATTGTAATTCATTTGCCAATTACTGATCATTTAAATTTTTATTAGACATTTTAAATTCTAATATAGTACGGCACGGTACGATGCGTTCTTCATCGAGAAAATTCGATAGAAGTGCTCTATCTAATGACCCAGGGTATTATTTAGAAATTCTTATCCTATCACATTTTAGGCTTAGCTTTCTCGAAATATAATACCTGTTCCATAAAAAATTTAATAAAGCTTATTAATCGAAATTCATTTAGCAAATTCTAATTTAAACTTTCAAATCACGAAATAATTCTTTTATTTAATTTCAAATTAAAACTAGGTATAATTAGCTTCTTCTTTTTTTGTTCATATTGAAACAAAATTTGAAGTGTTCTAGATCAATAAAAAAAATCTTTATCAATCGAATCTAAAAAAATTTATGGTAGCGTGTTCAAGAGATAATAACTTTTTTATTTTTGGTTTACTTAGAAAAGCTTCAAATCATTGATATTTAATTTTATAATTTCTTAAAATTAAGCAATAAACTTTCGAAAAAAATCAATCTCATCAAGATAAGATTTTTTTTTTATGATCCATTTTGTTGTGAAAAAAAAAAAATTTTTAAAGAAATATATATACTTTTCACGATTTTATTTTTCAATTGAATTTGGTATGATTGAGAATAGAAGCCTAATTTTGAATAGAGATATATTATTTTTATAGGTGGTTTTATTTTTTTTTGTTGTTCTTTACAAAAAGTAGTTTATCGATGAAAAAATTAAAACTGACAATTTAATTTTTAATTTTAGAAAAAAAAATTTTTTTTTTTTTAAAATGAAAAACTACAAAGAACGTAAAAGCTAAATGAAAATGTTACAATTAAACGAAAACTTATAAATCAATTTTAATAATAAGAAAAAAAAAATTTTTTTTTTGCGTAAAATCGGTTAAAAATGTCAAAAAATAGTTTAATTTTAATTTTTAATGTTTTGATTTTGATTAATTTTCCGAATGGATTTGATTTCTCTGAGCATGTACGGTCTCATCACCGGTCAAATCGATTCAAACTTATTAACCAACAAAAGAGAACCTTACAAAATGAATTGAATTTAATGAGTTCAAAATCAGAGTCTAATTTACAACGAGATTATATAGCTGCTACTTTAGGTAAAGATGTACAATTAGATTGTAAAATGTCAGGTTTAGTTGGTGATGATGAAAAAATAGTTTGGTTAAAAATGCCCAAAGGTGAAGTTCTTACACTCAATTCAAATCGGGTAACCTCGGATTCTAGAATTAGTACGAAATGTTCCTCAAATATAAATCCTTGTTGGAGTTTAATAATTACAGATGTAAGAGAAAGTGACACTGGTTTTTATGTGTGTCAAACAAATGCCATGCAAAATAAATATGTTTATCTAGACATTATGGTAGCACCCAAATTACTTACTCAATATCCGCTTGAGAGAATAGATGTAAATCAATCTAGTCATTTTACGTTGACTTGTGAGTTTTATGGTAAGCCTGAACCATTGATTAAATGGTTCAAATATCAACATGGCGTTCAAAAAGAAATAGAAAAATATCGTGGATCTAATAAAATTAATTTGCTTATTCATAAAGAATCTCCTAATGAGTATGAGTGTGTCGCTGATAACTCGATTCCACCCACTGTTAGCAAAAAAATTTACCTCAATATTCAATGTAAGTTGAAGATTTTTTTAAGCAAAAAATAAAATTTATTCTGATCAGTAGTCTTATGCGTTTTTCACTTTTTCTAGAAAATATAGAAAATCATTATGTGTACATTTCTTTGGCTAAACAAAGAAGGACAACCCTTTCTTAAAAATTTCAAATGCTTATAACTTGAAAAAATTTAATATTCAAACCGCGTCTAGGGTCTATTTAAATCTATTTTAGGCATATGCGCTAATCGCTATCTAATAAATTGTAATAAAATTAAAAAAAATTTACCGTAGTCCCTCGATAGTTGGACTGGTACAAAATCTAAGTTGGACCACCATCTTTTTTGAAGCTTAAAGGTCTATCAATTCATTTTACTAGTGAAATCACTGGATAAAAATCCGAAACTCCAGATTTGTGCCATGCTATAAATATCGAAGGATTACGGTCAGTGGCGTAGCGCCCATACGGCAAACAAGGGCTTGACCCCCCCCCCCCGTCTGAAAAAATGGGAAGGCTCAAATTTCTTATTTTATTTTTATAATTTCAAATTAAAAATTGGCGTAGCCGAATCATACTCGATACCTTACAGAACTCGATACTAAAATACCGGTGATAAATTTTGAAAATTAATAAAATTTGAGATTTTACGAAATTTAAATACGACTGGTACTGTTCGACATTTTTTCATTAGACTGTCCTGTATTTCATAAATCTTTCAATCTTTTTCTCCTTACCTTTATTTTCTAGAACCGACTTTAGTCCCGTGACCCCCCCCCCATCCAAGAACCTCTAGCTACGCCACTGATTACGGTATGAGATTTGGATCGTGATTTAATTACAATTTTTAATTGCCTTCAAAAGAATTCCTAAAAAAGGTCGCCCATCTTCAAATCAAGCTTAAAAAATAGATTAACAATGTGACAGCGTATTCTGAATTTTTATTTTTTTTTAAAGAATTTTAACTTTTTAATTTTTTAAAAAAATTTTATTTTTCTAGATCCTCCTCAAATTAAATTCTTAAACAACAAATTATTCCAAAAGAAAGGCGAAAGAGTCATATTTGACTGTAAAGTAAACAGTAATCCTAAAAGTGAAATTTTATGGTTTAAAAACGACACTAGAATAGTGGAATCATCTAAATATACAACTGAAAATCTAGACGATTCATACAATAGATTGTATATAAATGTAAGGAATCTTTTTTTTTTAATAAAAAGAATTATTAATTATTATTTTTAATTATTTTAAAGAATCTAACGAATAGCGACTTTACAGACTATTATTGCCTAGCTGTCAACTTACTAGGTAAAGCATCAGCTAAAACTGAATTGGTCGAGCTAAGAACTGTTAGTCTTACAGACCCAGCTAAAATATTTACAACTAAAATTTCAACATCAACAGAATTAGTAAAACTAAGTCAAACAGTAAACCAACAAATAGATAAAACAAGTATGATTGTTGACGAACTAGCTGAAGGTAGTAATAATTTTCGTATTTTTTTTGAAAATTTTTTTTATTCAAATTAATTTTTAAAACAGGTACAACAACCAAAAATAGGATTTTCAAAGGTACAAATGATAGGTCAAATAAAAATTCCAATAAATCTAAATTACTGAAAAATAACCAAAAACAACATGTTCAAAATCAATTTAGAAATCAACAACAACATCGATATAGTACAACCAAATTTTTAATAACCGAAAATTCTAGCTTTAGTCATCGTATCAATCGAGAATTAAACATTTTCCTAATTTTATTATGTACAATTCTGTTTAAAATCCTATTTTAAATTTCGTTTGTAAGCGGAGTTAAATTTTTTATCTAATGTTAAAATTTAACCCCACCGGTATGTATTATTTGTGTAAATTGTTTTTTTTTTGTTTGTTTTAAATAGCGGATGAAATTTATCAACTCAATGAATGCTTTTAGTTTTTTTTCTAAATGAATATTTTATTTTTAAATCGAATTTTTTTTAAGTAATCGAGTTTACAAAACATTTTTTAAATCTATTTATTAATAAAATTTTTTTAATCCGAAAATATTTTTAATTATTTTTTTGTAAATTTAGCAAATTTTTAAAAGTGTTTGTATGAGATAAATTTAATTTAATTAGAGATTATTTTAAACAGTTCCAAAGCAATTGCCTAAATTTATTTAGAATTTATTTCAAATATGGAATGAAAGAATTTTTTTTAGAAAAATTTATAATCGTACCAAAACCAGAAAAAAATTTAAAGAAATTGGGAACGGCAATAATAATGGTAACGCTCACGGTAATGGTGACGCTTACGGTAATGGGTAATGGTAACGGTACGGTAATGATCACGCTTTTTTTTCATTATAACTGCTGTATAAAACAAACTTAATTAGCCAAGTATTACTCAATATAGCACCATGAGATAATTTTTGTATACATTTGAATATTTTGAGCTCACGATCACCTGATTTTATTCTTACCGTAATCCCTCGATTGTTATACCATGGTATAAAAGCATTATTCTTATATTTGTACCATTAGTTATTCTGTAAATTTATTAGCGAGTTGTTTTCGACTTGCTAAGAGGATTAGGAAAATATGCATATTCAGTTACTTTTTATTCTCTAGACTTTTCAAACCTTTTAGAAACAATTATTAAATTTTTACCTAAAATGTTTAGAATGATAAGGTAATGATAAAATTTCGTCAATGAGTTTTTTCGAGAACGAGATTTGATTGAACTTGAACATTTCCTAACGAAAAAAACATTCATTTTCCTTATTTTATCATATTTCTACTATCTATTATATCATATTCCAAAAAACTTCTTCAAAATTTTCTTCAATAGTTTAGAGTGTAGAAGCTTTGAATTGTCATGGCCTTGATTTTAGAAATTTCTTGAAAATTTCATGATTTTAAAGTTTTTTAAAATCTGGAAAAATCAAAATTTTTCCGGTAAATTAAATCAAAATTTGGTTAAAAAAACTAATTTTTACCACTGGTAAAATCGAAAAATTTGCTTCTACATCGGGCTTACTAATGAGGGATCATGGTATCTAGACATAAAATGTTAATTAAAAAAATTTAATTTGATCTTAGAAATAGACCTGAAATTTTTTTTTACCTCCTCATAAAATTAATTAATCATGAAATGTGACGAAAACTTAACGTCAGATTTAATACAATCAAGAGATAATAATCAAACTATATAAAAATAATTAAAAATGAATAATTAAATAAAAACTAAAAATGATCGCACCAAGGATCGAACTTGGGACCTCCTGTGTGTTAGACAGATGTGATAGCCACTACACCATGCGATCTTATATTTAAATCAAATTATAAATTGCATAAATAACAAAGTTACATATGATTTTATTTTAAAATTTAAAATTTACATTTCAATCAAAATACTTGAATAAAGATTTTATTATTTATTAAGAATAATTGTTCAAGTGGCTCCATCAGTATTCCGCTAATTCTTGGTCTGATTTCAAAATCTGATTTCGAAAATTTTCATTAAAGTAAAATATTCAACAGGCGAAAAAAATGTCGGTAAAAATGCGGCAATAATTAATTAAATATTCAAAAATGAAAAAAAAATAAGCGCCAAATCTAATTAGAATTTTTAGAAACAAGACCTGTATAAATATATTTTTTCTTTAAAAAAAAAAAACAAAATTTTCTGATAGTTTCTAAATGTATTTAAACCCAGAGCCTCAATAGCGCAGTCGGTAGCGCGTCAGTCTCATAATCTGAAGTAATCAACAACAGAGTAATCTGGAGGTCGTGAGTTCGATCCTCACTTGGGGCAAATTTTTTTTTTTGAATTCTAAAAAATTCAGGAAAAAAATTTTATAAAAAAGATTTGCCCCAAGTGAGGATCGAACTCACGACCTCCAGATTACTCTGTTGTTGATTAATTCAGATTATGAGACTGACGCGCTACCGACTGCGCTATTGAGGCTCTATGTAAAAATTATTCTAAAATTAAATAATTCTTTAGAAAAATTTTTATTTATAGAATAAAAAACTTTGTCTTTGTCCAGAACATAATGCATGCAAAATATACTAGTTAAAAAATTCAACTAATTTAAAATAAAGTTTAAAAATTTGATTAAGTGTTCTAAATTGATAAGAAAAAAAAGACTTATTTATAATAAAAGATAACAATTAGTTGGTCTAAAATGAATTATTAGTTTTATAATTTTAAAAGAAATAAAGAAACGTTTTTAAGTTACATTTTAAAAAGCATGGCTAGTAGCGAAAAAGATCCGAATGCTTCTGATACCAACAATAATCAAATAAATGAATCTTCTTACCATGTAAGATATTAAATTTTTTTTGTATAGAAATTGATTGGAAATTTAAATTTTTAATTTTTCAGTTGAAACTTGTAAGCTTCGATGACAGTCAAGTTGACCATTTTATTCCGTATTCTTCACCCTCGATACTTTACTATCAAACCAAAAGAAAATATAGTGAAAAATTCTACGCTGATGTCAGTGATATCGAACACAAAAGAGGAAATTCTTTCGATCAAGACGCGACTAAAATCGTTCAAATACCCGAAGGTATCTAAAATTTTGAGAGCTCATTTTACCTAGAATTTAAATTTAAATTTTTTTTTTTAAGAAAAAACAATCGATTTCTTAACAGACATGAAAAAACTTGGGTTACATGAAGCAAAATCTGACCAAAAATTAGATTTATTAAACACTTCAAAAATAGCACCACTTTCAGCTAGGGTAATTTAAATTTCAATTAAAAATTTATTAGATAATATTTTTAAAGCTTTTAAAATTTTATTAAATTCATATTATTTGGTCACTCTTTTTCAAAAATAGTTTAGAGAGGAAATGGACGATTTCTTAAAGTTTTTTTATAGACTTATACTCACATAATACTCACTAATGATAAAATTTTTATTCTTAATCTTACTGTATATTTTTGGCCGGTATATCATTATCCTATATCTCAAGTTTTTACGATTTTCTGCGAAAATCGCTTGATTAATTTTTATGAAATATTTTTCTTGCTTAAATTTTTCTTTGAACACCATCTATGGCAATGAGTTTTTCTAAAACTAGATAAACAACTATAAAAAATTCTGCTAATTTATGATCAATCATAGGAATTAAATAAGGTTGGTATGATATATCGTAATAAACCGATAGTTTCACCGGTACACATTTAAGGTTTTTGTATTTTTTTGTACAGTGATTCTTGTAAAAGTGTAACGTTAACCGTAACTTTTGACCGTAACCGTAACCATAGCTCAAGCATCTTAAAATTGAAAATTAAGTCGAAATAACGTTACGGTTACGGTTGACGCTATATTTATATTAGAACCACTGTATTGTCGAACCGTGTCGACTATTGAAATTTAAAAAAATTCATTTTTTTTCTACCAAATATCAAACTTGCTATTTATTAATAAAAATTTATGATTAGGATATTTTACGGCAAAGAAGTATAAAAATAAGACCAAAAAAATCATTTAATGAATCTTTTAAGATTGAATTTTTATGTAAATTATTACATTAAAAACTTTATTATTTTAGAGTAGTATGCTAAATTTTCACGATTTATCAAATTTGAAAGAGCGATCTAATGTTGATCTAAATCGATCTAAAACCCTTGTTGATCTGGAGAATAATGTTCAAAAAAGACTAGATTTTCTCGATATGACACAACAAGAACCACCAAAAGAAAAAACACATCAGACAAATTTAGTAGTTCCAAACAATCAACCTATTCCAGTAATCCGAGTAAACCAAGCTGATGAAACTGGCGAAATTCTACTTGAACTCTCATGTGAATCTGAGGAAGGAGAACAAGAAGAAACAAATGAACAAATTGAGAATCATAATGAGACCCGTAATTCGGACAATACAAAATTGGAAAATACTCTAGACTCCGAAATTAATTATTACAAAATAATCGATCAAAAGTTAGATGAAATGCGTCGTAAAAAATTAGAACTTATGAATAAAGAAAACAAAATTAAAAATTCACCAGTGGCATGGGAAATTTCTAAAAATATCAACGAAAAAATTCCAAAAAAACAAAACTCAGAAGCATGCACTCAAACGAGTTTTATACAGTCAAAACCAAGATTCGAAGAAGGCTCGAAAAAATCACCACTTAGCCAACTCAAGTTCGATACAACACAGCAGAAAAAGTTCAAAACTATGATCGAAGCACAAAAACATGAAAAAAGATATAAAGAATTAGAATTATTGGCCAAGTTAGAACGCTTACAAGCCGAGCGATTAAAAAAATTAATAATGGAAAATAGTTCGGATGAAACATCACTAATGGCTAATTCATATTTTCACTCGACTACGAGCTATTTAGACGGCTCGATCGATACATCAAATTTAGAGAATATAATTAATAAATTAGAAAATAAAAATCGTAGAAAATCCGAGTTTATTCGAGGTACTGCATCAAAAAATTTTGAAGAATTGTCGCTTATTTCAGAATGTGATTCTGTCTTGAGTTCTTCGAATAGTATGAGATTAAGCTTAAATTTGAAAAGGTCTCAAGTCGAGGTTCTTAATTTGAAGAATACGAGTGTACATGAACAGCCTCGTGCAGTCAAAATAATTAAAGAAAATGAGATTCGAAAAAATTCAACGGAGTTCAAGGAATTAAGAAATTTAACGAGTGAAAAAAGAATTTTTTCCGATTTAAGTAATGTTAACAAACAGATAAAATCAGTTCAATCTGATCCAGGATTTGAGAAAATACGGGAGGAAATTCCAAGTCCTAGTTTTTCCAAAATGAGTTTACAAGATGCTTTTATGATTTTTAAAAAAGATTTGATTGAACGTTCTCAAAAAAGACTACGTAGTATAGAAGAAAGATCTCAAATGAGACATTTACAAGCTGAGTATGAGCGTAAGCAAGCTGAGATTAATATCAAATTGAAAGAGGTACAAACCAAGTTGGCCAATGGTTCACGGAGCCATATTGAAATACCACGTAAACGTGTAATGTCAAGTCAAGAAATAAAAAATTTAACAAAAAAAAATTATGAAAAACTTCCTGAAGTCAAAGAAAAACAACAGAAGCAGCACCTCCAACAAGCAAAAAAATTAAATTTGATTAAGTCATCAATTTATAAGAAAACTATCCAACAACATGTTCTTTCTAAAGGAACTAATTTTGGTCTAAATTTCAAAGCATTGAATAATTAAATAAATTGTAAAGAGTAGACTCAGTTCAAATTTTTTTTCTTCTTATCATAATCGTCATTTTTTTTATTAAAAAATTTTTTTACTTAATTTTTATACATTCTTTAAATAAAAATTTTTAATACCAGTTTTAAATTTTGCTTTTTTATGCTGCTTTTAAATCACGATCTGTGAATCGAAAAAATTGAAATTTTATCTTAAGTCGGACATTCGAATAAAAATGCGATTGGTAAAACAAATCAAATTGTATTATGACAGATACTTTCAAAATATCAAATCGAAGATTAATCGAGAATTTAATCTTAGGATCTCTAACTAAATCTCTAGACCAAATTAATTTTTCCAAGGAAAAAAATTAAAATTTCCATTTGAATTTCCTAACTTAAAAATTTTTTTATGGAAAACAATATTTTTTAAGTTTTTTAAAATTGGGAACTAGATATAAAAAGCTTAAAATTTTTATATTCCTTTATTTGAATTGATTAAATGATATTATTTTTTTAAAAGATTTTATTTAAAGGTCCAATCACTTTTAATTCAGTTTGTGTTATTTGTAGACAAATTTTGATAATTGTATACCATCGATGATGTAAGCTTTCCAATTATTAATCTAGTAGTTTTTGAATTTTTTTTTTTCGATGTTAATTTTTTTAATTTCTTTGGTCTTTTATGAATACTTGATGATACTAATTTAGTCGTTGTCGACAATAACTCCAGATTTTTTGTTACAGTTTCAATCCAATCTAAATAATTAGGTACCATGGTGAAAAAACCTGGCTCTGTGTTCTTACAAGTAAAATTATTTAGATGAACAGTTATAAAGCTTGATAAACCATACAAATACCATTTTTCGTCTTTGAAAAACATAAGTGGGCCACCTGAATCTCCAAAACAAATATTTGATTTTTTAACCGAAGTATCTAAAGCACAATAAACAAACGATTCATAATCTTTGCAAATGCTTGGATTTTCTTCATTTTGAATTTTTAATGTAGCTTGAAGTAGTGTATTTGATATTTTGCTACGATTATTTTCCCCATTTGTACTTCCCCTTAAATTATTCTAATTAAAAAAATAAGTTAAAAATAAAGAGAAATATTTTCTTACCAACCAAGGACAACAACACTTTGATTAAAAATAGTGCTTACATTTGATGAAGTTGGTAAGCAAATAGGAGCAATATTTTCTTTAAATGTTAGATTACTTGCAAGTTTCAATAATGCAATATCATTTTTTTTTTCGTATAATTCATAATCAGGATGAAGGAATATATCTGATAACGAATAATAAGTTTGGTTGGTTTCATTTAAATAATTAGAGCCAATGGTAACACTTAAAACATCTTTAGAATAAGCATCAACACATGAAGCAACAGTGAGCACCAAATCAGAAGAAATTAGCGACCCAGCGCAAAAGTGATAATGAGTTTCTTCATCAGATGATTTTACCAAATATCTGATAGAGACCATCCATGGCCAGGAATTAGGCATAGCGTTTTCACCATTTATGATTCTTTCATTAAAATTACTGATTGAGGGTTTGCCACATGATAAAAAATCTTCAGATAAAACCGAAACGGACATAAACAATGTCAAAATTATGTTATGAATTTTCATATTGATTTGAAATTTTTTTCTGTAAAAACAAAAGAAACTAAAAGCTTTCTTTATGGTATCAATATTTATATGTAAAAAGGATTTTAAAAGGATTATTCATCTCGGAAATTTTTTTACTTTTGATGAAAAATCTAAAATTTTGATTGATGATTGTATTCATCTTTTTCATTTTTTGAAATTGTCTTTTAAAAAAGACATCTTACTATTTCTTTAAATTTAAATATTAGTCATTAATGACAAGAAACATAACGTTTGAGAGACCAATCAATAAATTCTTATATTTCCACCCATGTCTGCTCAATTCCTTGCTGACAGACATGACACAGGTTTTAAAAAGGAATGTCGACAGACATGCGACAGGCGTCTTTTCCAGGCTATTAGATGCATTTCGCAGAAAAATAAATTTGATTGGGGGACTTATAAGTCGATAAATAAGACCAGAATATGAAGTTTGAGGTCACGGGTAGCAAGGAAATACAATAATATTTTTAATTCAAATAAATTTTAGATCGATTATTATAATATTGTTCTGCTATCAATTTTATATCGAAGCCGTACCATATCGGAGCGTATCTGACCGTTGCGTAAGTACGGTACGGACAAGTACGCTACGGTACGACATAAAATTGATAGCAGTGCCATATTATGAAGAGAATTACAAATAATTTTTAAAATATTTGAAATCTTTTAAAACAAATATCTGAGATTTAATCGAGAAACGAGATTATGCTAAAAATGAATTATTCTCGAATTACAATAGTCAAAAAATTGGAAAAAATTTAACCAAATTTAATCGATCTCGATGTTTGTTGGTAATTTTTTTTTGGAGTCGGGTCCTTTTAAAAAAAATTATTGACGAGTCGATTGAAAAAAAAACTGCTTATTTGAAAATTGCAATCAATAATAAATGAACATTTAAATACTTTTAAAATTTTAAAAAAGTCGGAAACGACTTTAAAATTTATTTTTTTCTAATTTTAAAATTATTTTTACAAATCAGGTTTATTTTTGAGTCTAGTCCCACCACTTCAACTCACGTTCATAAAGTACGAGACGAAATCAGAATAAATTTTTTTAGTCTATTTTTTAGCAATAGCTTTTAATATTTTTATTTCCACAAAATTTTTATCTAACATAGATCAAAAATGTTGTCTTATGCAATAATCATCGAACAATTTGGAATATATTAAAATAAAATTTGGAGTTAAATATTTATTTTAAAAAAATTTCTAATTAATTAATATTATAATAAGAATAAACGAATTATAGAATGGTACAACACTGTCTTTTGCTTTTGTTTTTTTTTCCAAAGTTTTTTTGATTGAAATTTTTAATATTTGCTTCATTGGCCACTTCGAGTGATATATTGTCAATACTTAGTGATTTTTTTTCAATTTTACTAAAAAGCTTAGGTGGTTGATTAATGTCTGTAGCATTCCTTGGGTAACGAGTGTCATATAAAGGCTCTATTATATTCGGACTTTCATCAAAATTATTCTCTTTTTTATCCAAATTATTGACCCGACGCTTTCTCAATTGTTTTCTAATAGTTGTACGCCGTCTTAATATTTTTTTCTTTTTTTTACTAAACATTTTGTTTAAAAAAATACGAATGAAAATTCAAGAACAAAATACTTCATTCTATTACTGCTATGGAATTTTAAGAATTGAATAGAAAAGAAAATATTTGTTTAGAAAATATTAAAGAGAATAAATTTTTTCTCCCTATTTTTATCTTATTGATTGACTCGAAATTGAAGGAGAGAAGCAAATTGAATATTTTTCTTAAAATATTTAGTTTTCGAATAAGTAAAAACGCAATATAATAAGGAAAAATAATCTATTTTCCTTTTGCCAATATTTTTTTTAAGTAAAATATTTACTCCAACACCCTAAAACATTATTTTTTCATTAGTCATTAAAATTAACTTGATTATTCATCTTAAAATTTTAATAAACTAAAAAAAACGCGGCGGCTTATTCTTACTAAGAACAACCTAAGAAGTTCTTAGATTATTTGGAAAATAAAATTAAATTCAAAATGTTAAAACATGATTCGAAATTGTTCTAAAAGAGACTTTGATTTTATAGTCATAACTAGGTTACATAATCTTTTTATTCATGGGTACCTCTTTTTGAAAAAATACAAACATGCCATACGTATCACATTCTATGATTTTTGCTAATTTTTCGAAGAATACGTTATTGGGATAAGTTGGAGACTATAAATAAACCATACTGTTAACGTTATTTTTTTCACAAAGGTCTAATAATTTCCAACATGCCTTATAACCTTAATTGGTTTAAAATTAATGTTGTAAAAAAAACGAATAAAAATGGTTGTCCCTAAAAAGCGGAAAATAAAAAGCGGAAAGCGGTAAGTAATGCCATCGAAATCGCTGATTTTTCTGCTGAATAAAAGACTAAAAAGCAGCAGAAACTGATTTCTTATCTTTTATATAATACTAGTAGCTAACGCGCGGTATTTGTAACATTTTCACTAAAACTTTAAAGATGGTCATTTTAGTAGGGTTGTTAAACGTTTTAAATTTCAAAACTGTGAAATATTTTTGAAAATTTCAATGTTTTTTCTGAACATTTCAAGAAATTGTGAATTATAAAAAATTGTAATTGAAAAGAAGAATCAAGAAAAAAAGTGAAAAACCATATACTTTCAGTCTTGAAATTGTAATATTTTACTGTGAAATTATATTTCACCATAGAAATTTACAATTTTCAATTTTGATGAAAAAATTTTCAAATTTCGAATTTCCGATTGCTAAAGAGAAATCGTAGAGGCGAAATTTGAATTTTTTTTTGTCTACAACTAAAGCAATTGCTTAATCAATAGCATTTACGAGGCTTTAAATTATGATTATAGTAAAAGTACGCTGTCTTTAAGTCATTAGACTTTTTCGTCGATTATACCAAGACCTTCCTAAATAATTTCGAATTGGAAAATTGATATTTTGAGTCAAGCTGGGCACGCTCTAATATTCTAAAACATAGATTGATGACTAATTATGGAAAAAAATATTAGTTTAG
>NTPY01000950.1:95496-108004 GCA_002922825.1 Brachionus calyciflorus | reverse complement strand
TTTGATGCCTTGATTTTTTAAAAGGTTTAGACCGACTGGCGAAATTAACAGTTGAAATTATCAGTATTGGTCTGAGGTAAAATAAAAAAAATTTTAGGGAGCCCAATAACGTTATTATACCACAAATTTTTGTTCATTTAAATTAAATAATGCAAAAAAAGACTAATGTTTTAAACTTTCCGGAACCACTGTATATGGATTTAAAAATTGTGTTGTGTTCATCTTTTATAATGAGCGACTACGAGCTTGCTTTTATAAATGCTTGTAAATCAGAATTTCCTGGTGCTGAAATAAAAGGATGTTATTTTCATATGATTCATTGTCTTTAGAAAAACATTCAATCCAAAGGGCTTGTCAATGAATATAAAGTCGATGATCACAAAAAATGGTTTGAAAAATTAAAAACATTCGCTTTCGTTCCACCAACATATGTTCGAACAGCATATAACTTTCTTTTAACTGTTGTACCTCAGACTTTAAAAAATAATCCAAAATTCTCAAAAGTTTTGAACTATTTTTACGAAACTTGGATGCATAATGACTTAGAAATAAATCTTTGGAATCAATTTCACAACAATGGCCCTCGGAAGACTTTTTTCAAACGATTTCAATTCAAAAAGACGCCCTGAATACATCTATCTAGACAGTAAAATATTGAAATACAAAAGTCTATTATCTATTGAACTCAATCAGATTCCAAACGGAATGTTTTACTTCTCAGTTGTAAATCAGGTTCTTTCAAAATATATGTCACAATGTGCTCATTTTAATGTTTATAAAAAGAGCGATTATAAGAAAGAAGATGAAATTGAGTTGTCAAATAACGAAATTACAAACAAAATTGTCTATCATAACCAGTTATTGCAAAATTGTTTAAAAAATTTACCAACTTCACTAACTTCAGAATTGAAATAACAAAAAATGATATAGAACGTCTAAAGCCTAAATGTTGGCTAAATGATAATATAGTGAATTATTATTTAAATTTGCTATCCTCAAGCACAAGAAGAAAATCTATGAATTTCGTGTCTTATTTTTATTCTTCATTGATTCAAAGAGGTCATACTTCAACTATCAATTGGTTTAAAAGGATCAATTTGTTTGAATCCGAAATTATTTACATCCCAATCAATATCAACAACAACCACTGGATTTTGGCAACAGTCGAAAGTTTCAAATGTAAACAAACAGTTTATGAAAGTTTCAAAATTAATCAATCTAATGTGTTAACATCCTTACACAGTTACTTGAATATGAAATTTAATCAGTTTTACAACGTAAATTTAACAAATCATTGGTGTTTTACAGAAGGTTTTAACATTCCACTTCAAAAAAATAATTATGATTGTGGTGTTTTTCTATGCAAAATAGCTCTAATTAAATCATTAAATTCGGATTGTTTTAATTTTTTTGCAAGAGATATGGATTTTTATCTTAAAAATTTATTATTATCGATACTTACAGGTAAAATTTGTTGAAATTTGCATTATTCACATAATTAGTTTTTACTTTTTTTTTGTACTTTTTTGATTGTTTACTATTAACGAATACATTTTTTTTACTTGAATTATAATAAAATAGTAATCTCTTTTTAATTTTTTTCACACTAAACATTTAAGATTTTTCAAAGTCGGGTGGACTATCTCCCTGCTCCCCAAACAACTAATTTTTAGAACAGAAAACAATCAATTAATCAGTTTCAGTAGGTGTTAGATATTTTAAAAAATAGATCAATTCAAAAAAGCGTTTTAAATCAAAGGACGAAAAAGCGTTTTTTGCTAACACCTCTCTGAATTATATGAATAGACTAGAATATCCCGTTAAAAAAATATGAGGAAAAAAACGAATTAAAAAATAATACAGCGATTATATGTAAATTGTCCTCGAAATAAAAAGTCCCCGTGAAATAATACCCGATAAATTTGAACCCGTTTTATTTTTTTGAATTCGTCCCCGAAACAAATTCAACTCAAATTTAATTGTCTCCGATTATGAAAAAAATAAAATATACCCGTTGAATTTATTCCCGAAAAAAAAATTAAAAAAATATCCAAACAAAAAATTTTTAAAAATATTGTTTCATGAATTAAATCACGTGTGTCACGAAAAAATACAAAATACACAAAAAACAAAAGATTTGTTTTTGAATTTTATTATTTTGTTTTTTAAAATACAAAAAAAAACAAAAAATTTTAAGTTAAAAAATCATTCTTTGGTCATACATAAATACGAAAGATATTTAACTTTAATTCAGATTTAATAAATTACTTTTCGTGAATATAATCTGAAAACTTTTAATAGCTCAATAAAGCTGATTCCAAATTCGTTTATCAGATAAATTGTGTTACCGTAATACCTTGTATAGGAATGGATTGAATTAAAACAATTAATGCACCCCAAAATAAAAGAATTTTTAATTTTTTACCATATAATCTAATAGAGAACCTAATCAACAGTATCAAACAATTTCATTGATTATTTTTACATTTTTCCAATCGCTTTAAAAAAAGCTTATTTTGGCGCATTTATTGTTAAAATTTTGATTTGAATTGCATGCATTTGTTTGCAAGGTATTACGGTAATTTTTTTATACACCATATGATTAGTTCCTTAATTTCTAAGATTGCTTGCATTAGCATATTATTATTTACAAAATTAAAAGGATATTTTTTTGAAATAAAAGATTTAGATACGTTTCAAAGCCTTTTAGAAAATTTATCTACAGTAGTTCCCGCTATAAGATATTATTAAATTTCGTTTAAGGACAAAAATATATTTAGACGTGGATTTTTGATTTTCTTTAATAAATTTCCTTGTAATATAAACAAAATTTCATTATCCAGTAATGTCCAGTAATTATTACAAAATAAAAGATGCTTTTTTTTGAAATTTTGCGGTTGATGTCACTGCTTTTCTCTTATTTTATAAATTAAATATATTTGTATTTTGTTTTCTAAAAAAATTTGTTTTTTTTTTGTATTTGAAAAAACAAAATATTAAAATAAAATACAAATCATTTGTATTTTTTTGTTTTTTTGTATTTTGTATTTTTTCGTGACGCACGTAATTAAATCACCATTTATTTATTTTAGAACTTCCCTCATTTTATGGAAATTCTTTACTAACAAATAAAGATTCGATTTTGTTCCTTATTTTTCCAATTTCACATTACCTAGATATTAAACAATACCAAGGTCAAACTGTAGTAAATAAAACATCACTATCAAAAGATTACACAACATCAACATTAAATAGGAAAACTATTTAAAATATTTTTAACTAAAAGGCTAATGCAATTTGTATTCTAATGTGGGAGTTTTTAAAAAGGATTTATGTACAATCTTTTCAAATATGTTCGGGTAAATCAATTAATTGATTTACATAAGCAGGTGTAAAAATAAGAACTATCTAGACACTTAAATAAAGTTTAAATTATATTTTTATTCTTGTTGAACATTTTTTATTGGCTTAATTAATTTAAATGATTATCCAATCTCTTTTTTTAATTTAGTATTCGTAAAAAAAAAACGTAAATTCGGTAACAAAAAAAACGGGGACTATTTCTATCTTTGAAATAAAAAAAAATCCGGATGCAATTTAATAACAGGTATGAATTATTTCGTGATGAAAAATTCGGGGACGATTTCCTAACAAAATTATTTTTGGGTTTAAAATATTTCGGGATCGATTTAATTTATACTAATACAGCATTGTGAAAAAATCAGAGAAAATCAAGTTTTTTTTGTGAATTTTATTTAAAACAACAAAAGAAACGAAAAAAAAAAATTATTTTTCAAACCAATTAAAAAATAAAAAAAAAACATGTTTTAATTGATAAAAAAATTTTGTCCTCAAGGGTAACTGATGGGCGATTTTTGAATTCTAAAGGCATTTTCTAACTTTAAATTTTTTTATTTATTTATTTAAAAATCGTTTGGGAGGATCTCCCGGGCTGTTAAATTTTTTTAACAATGCTGTATTTTGCAGAAATGAAATAAAAATTCTTTTTTTCTAATAAATTTCACAATCTAAAACCGGATTAATTTAATGGCATTGTAAATTGCCGGAAAATATTTAGTGCAAAATTTTAGTAATTTAAAAAGTTTTTAATTTTATTTTTTTCTAGAAGAAAAAAAAACTCTTAAAGATTTTCAAAAATATGAAAAATTATAATAAAAAAACCCTCTACTGATCCCCAATTTTATGGAAGGATAGTAACTTTATCGGAATGGTTAGGAACTGAGTGTAATTTAATTGGTTTAAGAAAGGATTCCCTATGTTGTTAAGGACAATTATTAGCTAAAAATAAATAATTTATACTAAAAAATTTCAATTTGAAAAAAAAATTCTAAAATTCTAAAATGGGGTATATTACAAAATGGCAAGTTTTTTTTTAATTAGATTTTTTTGAGGCTTAATTTCATTCAAAAAAGGCCAAAGAATGGAAGTGATGTTCTGAAAGAATTTTATCTTAATTCTGAAATTCTTCCTTAATCAAAATTTAAAAATAAAATTGGGTTTCTATTTTTTATTTTGCAGAAATTTTTTTTAAAAAGCATAGGTAAAATGAAACAAAAATCAAAATTTTGGCAAAATATAAAATAGAAAACCAATTTTATTTTTCAAATATTGATTAAGGACAAATTGAAGATTGATTTAAGATATAATTCATTCAGAACATCACTTACATTCCTTGGCCTTTTTTGAATGAAATCAAGCATTAGAAAAATCTATTAAAAAAATAAAAAAACTTGCCAAATCGATATTTTTCTAAATATGGAAATTAATAAAAAAGGGGATAAAAAATTGGAAAAAAAAAGGGGAACTTTATAATATGTCAATAGAAAGTGGGACATTATCTACTAAATTAAAAATTATTTATCAAACAAATAAAGAATTCCATCAATAATTCTTATCCAAAATATTTTCAGCAATTTATCCCAAATTTTTCCGCTGGAAAATAAAAATCGCCGCTTTTCGAAAAAAAATTTTTTTTTAAATTTTTCTAAAATCTATCATTAATTTTCTTTCAGTGTATTCACAAAATGTCAATTATTTAGCAGTATTTTCTATTTTTAGTATAAACGCTAGTACAGTACAGTAAAACTTGATAGCAGTGCAGTAGAGTAAAACTGTGTTCCCAGAATACATTTAGATTGCATTTTTTAAAAAAAATTCTTTTATTAAAGACAGTAAAAAAGAGAATGAACTCAGTTGCGGTTGCCTGGATTCATTCCTACAGACTTAAATGAAATAATCGAAGATTTAAGTTAAAATCAAAGTGGCATACTAAATAAAGACTTGGGTCCCGAAATTATTCAAGAAAATTTTAATAACGACGATTACTTTCATGTTTTACCTGAACAAGAAAAAAAATCAGAAATCGATAAAATAAAAACTAAAATAAATTAGCCCGATGTTAGTCAAAGTCCAATCAATGAGTTTGAAATAAACGAAATATGAACCTTGGTATTTCCAAAAATTTTTCCTTTTGCTTTGGTGATCCAACCGATAAAACTCAGGTTGAATTTTTGTCTGAGACATAAGCTGTTAATCACATTTTAAAATATGCAACAATCAATCCACAAACTGGACAATATTTTTTATCCTTTTGCTCAACACCCTCGTTTTGAATTTTACATCTATGATGGGATAAGTAGACATCGTACCTTAGATCAACAAAAAATATATACTTTAAACAAAATCCAGGTGATGCTAATCTGACGGATTTAAAGAAAAATGATAAATGAATGACATCTTATTCGGCAAATATTACTGGTTCGAATGCCTATTGGTATCAGCGTCGATGTGAACTGGAAAGCACATTTAAACAAATTTAAACAGCTACAATTTTTTTTTACAATTTCTTATGCTGAAAACCACTGTGAAGACTTACATCGACTCTCACCGGAAGGTTTTCGGATAACCCGAAAGCCAGGTACAATAATGTATTGGAAAGTCCTCATTTAATTGATTGGTTCTTAGGAGTCAGATTAAATGAATTTTTAAAAGTTGTGTTTGATTGTATTTTAGGATGAAAAAAGATATGGCATAGATATGAATCGCAGTCAAGGTCATTGATTCACGCGCATTGCGCTGCTATATTAAAAAATGACCCCAGTTTAACTGATCTTACAAAAAAGTATACATAGGGAGACAAGCTGAAAAAGAATTAAAAAATAAACGATTTTCTAATAGAGATAAAATATAACTTTAAAAAATTAAAAAAAGGACTCGAAGCAGAAAAAATTGTAATTGGTTATGCAGATACTCTTTTGTCAGCTATTAATCCACGCGACTGTCCTGAATGCTATGTGAGTGATTATAAAAATTGTTGATTGTACTCAAAGACATGTTTGTAGAACAGATGGCTATTGTAATTCGAAAAATGGTGGTTTTCTTTTTGAATTTCCGTGTTCAATCCACGATTTTTTAATTGTAGCTTTTTCTTTCGATCGATCAGCAAAAATAAGAAATAGTACTTGTTTACAACCGAGATTTGAAGAAGAAGCACGACTTAATCAACTAAAAAAAAACACTCCACGTTTATCATAATCCTTTACCAGAATACTAAAATAAACTAGTTTTTTTGGTTATGTCTGAACGCAACCCCCTCAACTTTTTGTAAAAACAACACCCTCTATAAACCAGTCAAAAAATAGGAAAAAATTTTTTTTTTTTTGAATTTAGATATGTAATCGCTTTGGGATTAAGCTAGCAAATAACGTCAGCTATAATTGAGTTTCTGTTTTGAGAAAATTAAATAAATATGTTTTAAAAACTAAAACACCTTTAAACACTCAGTCAACCTTTATATAACCCTCACAAACACCCTTCATTTTTTTACAAAGCATTCTTTTATATTTTTTTTCCAATTCCGACAAAAATACCGTTCCTGGTAAAAATCCGAGTTCGAATTCTTATTCGTCGTTCAAAATTAGGTATATCTAACTATTTTTAAACTTTTAATTAAGTTAGTGTTTGATTTTTTGAATTTACCAAAATACATTGTTTTCACATTAATTAGGATTTTGCTAAAAATAATTTATTTATTTATTGAATAGAATTAACCTCCAAATTTGGAGAAGTAAATATAAAATTAAAGTAAATTAAAGTAGCGTTTCGACGGCCACAAGCTGGGTTATGTAGGTGTTTTACTCAATATAACACCAGGAGATAATTTGGGAACTCATTTGAATTTTTTTTGACTCGCACAGGATTTAAACCTTCGACCTTCTGCTTGGACGCCCATGACGGTACCAACTGAGCTATCTCCCCCCAAAAATAATGATCGTATCCAAATTCTGATTACAGATTCAGCATCCTTGAGAAAAATTAAGCTAGAAAAAATATTCTCAAAATTTTTTTTCGAAAAATCTTTAGTTTTTGAGAGTGTGTTGTGTTTTCTTGAAAAAAAATTGTTTTTTGCATTTTTTCTCTATGATAGACTTAACTTAAAATTTTGGAATACTTTCTAAAATACGTTTTAAAATATGCAGAATCCAAAAATGAAGGGTGTTTGTGAGGGTTATATAAGGGTTGACTGAGTGTTTAAAGGTGTTTTAGTTTTTAAAACATATTTATTTAATTTTCTCAAAACAGAAACTCAATTATAGCTGACGTTATTTACTAGCTTAATCCCAAAGCGATTACATATCTAAATTCAAAAAAAAAAAAATTTTTTCCTATTTTTTGACTGGTTTATAGAGGGTGTTGTTTTTGCAAAAAGTTGAGGGGGTTGCGTTTAGACATAACCGTTTTTTTTTATTTAAATTAATTAATTTCAATTAATTATTTAAATATAAAATTCTATCATTTAAAAAATAAATCGAAATATTAAAGTTTTTTTTTTTAAACCACAAAGCCTAATTTTATTAAAAACTTCAAACCAATTAACTTTGCTTTATAAATATGAATATTAATTATCGAAAAAATTAAAACTTCGTTTCTTGCAATTTAAAAGGTCTGCCTCACATAACATATAAAATAAAGAAAATTCGATGAAAATTAAAGTTTTACGAATTAAAAAAAATGTTTTTAAATGTATCATTTGAAATAAAATCAAAGATCATCTGCTGAACTCTGATTTTTCTTCAAAATTGAATTGACTGGGAAGTAAAAAATTATAAATGAGACTCAACTTGAATAGTTAAATTAAGACATATAAAACGAAAAATCAGACAGAAAAAAAGAAAAATCTCCGAAATTGAAATCGGACTCATTTAATTAAAAATTCATAAAAGTTAGATTTGATTCCATCACCTCACATAGCTTCATTATTTCAATCGGCTTATTCACTTTCATTTTGGTCAAAATATAATTAAAAATTTAGCAAATATTAGGTTAAAATTAAAGTAGATTGAAGATCAACATACAATTTTAATCATAGGTCATATCACAATAGCTTCAAGCCAAAGAAAAAATCGGTTTTACATAGTCTACAGATTTTTTAAAAATTATTTAAATCTCTTTGAGGATTTGATTTGTTTATTATTAATTTATTTAATTTTAAATGCTACTCGAGGTTTGTCAATGGTTAAGAAGATATCGTTCAAGAGAAAACTCTTAAGGATTAATTAACGGAAAATTTTTTGAAAAACGTCTTAAGCAACACCAACGTCCCTAATATTTGGTGGGGCATCATTTATTGGAATTTCGGATTTTATGCAAATTCCAATAAATGATGCCCCACCAAATATTAGGGACGTTGGTTTGGTGCATGAACCACGAGTCAAGTCAATTTTAACATAGGACTTATGTAGAATAGAGCATGCACCAAATCCAGTTCTTAAGTTCTGATGCTGCATAATTCAGCAAGGGAATACGGTATGAACGAGAGTTTACGGTAAATCTTAATCAAAAATAATTTTTGTAAATGGTATGCTTCTCTTTGCCCTCCCGAAAACAATATGAAAATAAGTTACGAAAACGTTCGAAATCGTTTCGAACAATTTTAGTACAATTGCAGTATGAATTCGAAAATTTTTCAAATTATGATTTGAAGACTTTCAACAGATCTTTTAACAACTCCTTCGGAATCAAAATCTACAAAAAAATTTAAAGCTAACTAAGTAATGAATATATTTTAATTAATTAGTTAGCTTTAAATTATCAAAAAAGCATTAAATTGTTTTTTTTTCATACTTTGGAAAATTTTTTAACTTTTTTTCTTGCACTTAGGAATTTTTAATCATAATTTAGCTGTTCAGGAGCCACTTAATGTTATTTTTACATATGATTGGGAAAATATAAGAATTTTAATTAAGATTTATGGTTGGGTCTCGAGTTTATGTTTTTTTTTGTCATTAATGAGTAATAATTGAAATTGAACGGACAGATAAATGTCTTTTTCTAAAAAAGTAATGAAAAAAATGAATAAAACCGTCAATCATGTTTTAGATTTTTCATCAAAAGAAAAAAAATTCTGAGATGAATAATGCTTTTAGAATCCTTTTTACATACAAATATTGGTACCCTAAAGAAAGATTTTAGTTTTTTTTTCTTTAGAGAAACAATTTCAAATCAATATGAAAATTCATAACATAATTTTGACATTGTTTATGTCCGTTTCGGTTTTTTCTGAAGATTTCCTTTCATGTGGAAAGCCCTCAATCAGTAATTATAATGAAAGAATCATAAATGGTGAAAGCGCTCTGTCTAATTCCTGGCCATGGATGGTATCTATCCGACAGTTGGTAAAATCATCTGATAAAGAAACTCATTATCACATGTGTGGTGGATCGATCATTTCTCCTAATTTAGTGCTCACAAGTGCTCATTGTGTTTTTAGTTATTCTATTGAAGTTTTAAGTGCTACCATTGGCTCTAATTATTTAAATGAAACCAACCAAACTTATTATTCGTTTTCAGAAATATTCATTCATCCGGATTATGCATTAAACCCCAAAAAAAATAATATTGCATTATTGAAACTTGCAAGTAATCTAACATTTAAAGAAAATATTTCACCTATTTGTTTACCAACTTCATCAAATGTGAGCACTATTTTTGATCAAAGTGTTGTTGTCCTTGGTTGGTAAGAAATATTATTATTTATATTTTTTTTATTTTTTTAATTAGAATTTAAGGGGAAGTACTAATGGGGAAAATAATCGCAGTAAATTATCAAATACACTACTTCAAGCTACATTAAAAATTCAAAATGAAGAAAAACCAAGCATCTGCAAAAATTTGGACTCGTATCTTTATTGTGCTTTAGATCCTTCGGTTAAAAAATCAAATTTTTGTTTTGGAGATTCTGGTGGTCCACTTATGTTTTTCAACGATGAAAAATGGTATTTGTATGGTATACCAAATTTTGTAATAGTTCATCCAAAAAATATGACTTGTATGAATAAAGAACCAGGTTTTTTCATTATGGTACCTAATTATTTAAATTGGATTGAAACTGTAAGAAAAATCCAGAGCTATTGTCGACAACGACTAAATTAGTGTCATCAAGTATTCATAAAAGTCCAAAAAAATTAAAAAAATTAACAACGAAAAAAAAAAACTCAAAAACTACTAGATTAATAATTGGAAAGCTTACATCATCGATGGTATACAATTATCAAAATTTGTCTACAAATACCGTAAACTCGTCCAAACAACCCCGGGATTTTAAATCGTAAATTCGGTTTTATCCAATTTTCTGATTGGTCAATTTTTTTTTCAGCCAATCAGAAAATTGGATAAAACCGAATTTACGATTTAAAATCCCGGGGTCGAACATGCGAGTTTACGGTAACACAAACTGAATTAAAAGTGATTGGACCTTTAAATAAAATCTTTTAAAAAAATAATATCATTTAATCAATTCAAATAAAGGCATATAAAAATTTGATGCTTTTTGTATCCAGTTTTCATAAAAAAATATTTAAAAATAGCTTTCCATAAAAAAATTTGTTATAATCAAATACAAAAAATTATCAATCTATCATTAGTGCTTGTTATTGAGTTTAATTTCAAAATATTGATAATGGGCCTAAAACGTAACAAAAAATCCAATTCAAAAAAATAATATCTAAAAATTTGATTAAATCTAGAATTTTTGATCAATTTATTTTTGTAAATTTTTAATTGTAACAAGCTGAAAATGAGCTCTCCCATAAACAATAAGACTAAATTTTACACTTTTAATTCCACGACTCTTTTTTTCCTTTTTTAGACTTTCCTTTCCTCTGGGGATTATTCCTTCTACCGTAAACTTTTTTTTAAAATAAAAACAAACTGCCTTTTTTTTTTAAAAGCAAACCGATTGTATTTTCAATTTGGGATTTTTCTATAAAAATTTTTTACGTTACCAATTTCAGGACACGGTGATTTCGAAAATCGAAAAAAAAACTAGATAAAATATTTTATACACAAAAAAATTAATTTTTTTGAAAAATCGATAAAACACCTCAAAGCACTTTTTGTTTATTTTTAAACACCAACAAAAAAATTAAATGGATGATGATTCTGGAAGCCCTCAACGAGCTGAATCAGAAAATGGCATCGGTTTTTGTATATATTCGAAAATTTTTGTGTAAAAGCCTGGTAATACAGCATTGTGAAAAAGTTAGAGAAAAAAATTAAATTTTTCTTAATTTTTAATTTAAAAAGTTGTCATTTTCGAATGGATCGACTTTTCGGAAAATTTTTTTTTTTTAAAAACTGTACTTATCCGATTTTCAATAAGCGAACACTCCCTGATTGATAAATCAAAATAGACCTTAACATGAGATAAAAAAAACTGCTCTTTTTTTTTGAGATAAATTTTTGTGAAAAACTTAGAGAAAAACATGTACTTTACTCTCCTATTTCCTAAATTCTCAACGAATCCTTATGAATTTTTGGATATAAGCTAACACAATATTAAGCTACCTCCAAAAAAAAAAATCAGTTGATTTGAAAAAAATTTTAAGTAAGAAAATGCCTTCAGAATTCAAAAATCACCCATCAGTACCCATTGAGGACAGAAACAAAGCTGTAACGATGAGACAAAAAGAAAAACGTTGGTAAATATCGAAAAAGGAGTTGAACAGAGCTTTATTGTGTTTTAAAATAATAATTTATCGGTACAATGAATTAAAATCATATCAAATTCGTCCAGAATGAGGTAGACCGCGAATATTTACCCAAAAGGATAATAAAAATCTGATTCATTTGGTGAAAAAAAATCGCACTGGACCGTTCCATGCGATAGCAAATCAATTGAAATTTTCTAATAGTTAGACTGGATCTTCATCATAAGTCAGGAGAAGGGAATTGGCAAATAAAATCAAATGGAAAGTTCCTGTCAAGAAACTTGAACTTTCGGCTAAGCATGCTAAAGCTAGAAAAGCGTTTTTTTTTAGGGTAAAAACATGGCCACTGTCTTAGTGGAGACAAATTCTTTTTAGTGATGAGATGAACATTGAAGTTGACAACTGAAAAAATTATTATGGTCAAGTGTTGCATGAGTTTTTATGGTCAAGGAAATCATTATTTCTTTGATGGTAGATCAAATGCAACCAGATACATGTAA
>NTPY01000950.1:68411-94335 GCA_002922825.1 Brachionus calyciflorus | reverse complement strand
CCAAAAAAAAAAAAAAAGAAAAAAAAGAAGTGTGGTAATTTAAATAAAATTGAATGGGTCGCTGATATTATTCATCTCCTTCCATTGGGGACGGTGGTGAATTCCTAAATTGATTGAAATTATTATTATTAAAACCTGGTGATACTTGATTATTGTTATTATTATTATTCACAATTGGCCATTGAGTTTGAGATCTTTGTGGCGATTTAACTTGATTTTGATTTGCTTCATTTTCATTATTTTCATAATTTAAAAAATCCCATACTATTATAGTATCATCATGTGAGCTACTTACTATTTGAAATTCATCAAATTGCAATCTAAATACACGTCCAGTATGCTCTGTTAAGGTCTGAATACATAATGAAGAAGCTGATGAACGTTGTTCTAAAGCAAGTTTCAAATCCCATATTTTTATTTTACCATCATAAGCTCCACTAACTATACGATTGTTATCGAAACGAATGCACCTAACGAGCTCATCGTGACCTTCTAAAACTCTTAAACACTCACCACATTCAATATCCCATAATCGTATAGTAAAGTCCGAGCTACCACTGACAACTAAATTACCACGATATTGCAGACATGCTATGCCTCTTTTATGTCCGGTTAATGTACGCACAAATTCACATGTCGATGTCATCCAAACTTTTATAGTCCTATCACCCGAAGCTGATACTATGTATTTATGATCAAAATCAACAACATTTACAGCTGCACGGTGTCCAACCAAAGTTCGTTTTATTTGGATATCAGTAGGTGAATGCATATCCCATACTATAATTTGTCTATCCTTCGAACATGTCACCATAATGCCATCCATAAATCTTAAATGTAAAACAGCTTCTTTATGATTGTGTAGAGTTTGAACATTAAGGCCTGTCTTAATATCCCATATTCTCACAGTTGTATCCGATGAACCCGATACTATAATATTATCGTCATATTGTAAGCATAGAACACTTCCCGTATGACCACTTAGAGTCGATGTCGACTCATAATTAGCCTTATTCCATATTTTAATTGTATTATCTCTTAAACCACTTACAATTTTATCATTATCATACTGTAAACAGTAAACACCTTTACTATTTTCTGAACGACAGTGTATTTTACGTGTGACACATTTACCTTCTTGCCAATTACGATTGACTTTATTTTTATCGGCTTGTATAGTCGAATACAAATTTTTATAGAATTTGTGTTGTTCGAAAAGGTTTGTATTTTGATTGAAATTTAAATTATTTTTGAAAAGAAATTTGTGCCATCCGCGATGAATTGATAAGCCATTCCACATTGGATCTATTTTGACTTGACGTTCTATTAATTTTTTCCATAGCATACCATCGGCAATTACTCGATACCATTCTCTACAGACCATTTCGGCCGAGCATAGAGATTTAGCGTCTAGGTAACTTAGAATCATTTCGGTTATGCTTATGAGACCACGAGCTGGTAGTGATGATATAAAATCACGTTGAAGCATGGGTTTGAGAAAATTGTTCACGTGTCCGTGCTGAAAGTGACACATGCGACGTAGTATATTCTCACAGAATTCAACTTGTTCATTTGGTGACCACTTTTCAAACATTTGTAAACATGTTTCTTGTTCCTCTTGGAATTCATAACTTATTGAACGATTCGAACTTGTTTGCGATTGATTTTGTACTTGATTAAACGAGTTTGTAGTGATCATTCTTTTTTTTTCAAAGCAAAAATCAAACTTTACCAAATTAATAAAAGAATTTTATTTAAAAAAAAAAAACATAAAATTATTATTTTAAATTATTATATTTGGAAATTTTAAAGTAAGAAATAGAGAAAGAAAGAAGAAAAAGGGGACGAAATTGTGTATTAATTTAGAGCAGCGAGACTAAGTGACGGTTTCGGGTTTGATTTTATTATTTTAAAGTAGTTATATTGTTGCTTCGAAAACACAACACACACACAAACATAAAATTAAAGAAAAAAAAAAGAAAAAAAATTTTTTCTTTTTTGATAGAAATTTATTATAATTTGAAATTTTTTATTCATAGATTTTTTTATTTATTTCAAATTCAATATTTTATTTGTGTGTAGTGTATTGGTCTTGGGTGCATTTGAAAGAAATTAGTCTTTTTTATTTTCTATCTTTATGGGAACAATTTCCCCTTATTATTTAAGGAGAACTTTTATCAAAATTATTGTAATTATCAAATTAGCATTGCATCTCAATATTTAGATGATAATAATACATTGTAACAATCAATATATAGTGTTTAAAGTGAAAATTATAATCGAAAAATTTCAAAGAAAAAAAATTCGAAATTTTAACGGGGGTCTAGTCGGTTATGTGAATCATGGTTCACATATTATGGGAACAATTGATCCACTTGATCTTTTTGTTCATTAAAAGGTAAACTAAATTTAGATTACTTAAACAATTTTAGAGAATAGGTCAAAAAGATTTAAATTAGGTGAACAAGCCTTAGCTTAAGTAAACCAATTTTTAAAATTATCAAATTTTATTTCTGAATATATTTTCTTTTTTGATAAATCATTTTTCATGGACCTAAAAGTGTTTAATTCACTGTTAAAAAAGAACCGTACCGTACCCGAACCATACTAAAAAAAAAATTTTTTTTTTGGAAAATTTTTTTTTTAGTATGGTTCAGACAGTACCCGTACTAAAAAAATTCTTTTTCGTACAAAAAAAAATTTTTTTAGTACGCTTCGAGTAGGGGTAAGGTCTAGTTCGGTACGGGTAGGCTGTTAATTCGGTTGTAACGCTGAATTTAGATTTAGTGAATAATTTTGGAATCGGCGAATAAGCTTTAGTTTAGGTGTACGGCATTATATCATTTCTAAAAAAAAAACTTTTTGAGAAAAAATTTTCATAGAATTTTTTTAAAGAAAAAGATTTTTAAAAAAATTATAAGATCATACGTGAATTTTTGCCAAATAATGACAAATTTATTAATCATAAATCTCTTATAAATCTATAGAATCATAAAAAAAATTTATCTTAAAAAAAAAATTTTCGATAAAACTTTTTCTCTTAAAATATTTCGCAGAAAGATGGAAAATAATGGATTGCCAGTAGAACTAATTGTTCAACAAACTCGAGAACAAAATTTTATCACATAATATGTAAACTATGGTTTACCTAACGAACTAGATCCTTAAACGAGATGTTACTTAAATTTAGAAAATCCTTTAAAAGCAAATTATTATAAACTTTTTTAAAATTATTTTTATTATTTCAGTGCTATTCTAATAACGTTATTCGAACTTTAAAATTTGAAAAAATGCGAATTATTTTTCTAGCACTTAAAATAAGTCGATTTAAAAAAGGTTTAGATGGTCTTTTAATCATGCGCTAAAGTTTGATATTTACTTTATTGTAGGCAAAAATTTTCAAAATTACTTCAACAATACCAATTTTATTTGATTGCCGTAGCCCGCATCACCGGTACGCAGCGGTACGGTGGTGTACGTTACCACGCTCTACTTAGCGACATAAAATCGATAACAGTGAAGTATATGGTAACTTTGGCATAAAATATAAAACTAAAATTTTTTCAGAATTTTTAAAATAGAAAAATTAAGTTGAGGATCGTCGTCTGGCATGTGTTAAGATCACTTGAAAATGCTAAGGCTATGAAGCCTCGATGGGTCAATTCTTCCTTTTTAAAAATTATGAAAGCCATTCTGTATTAACACAACCAATAAATTTAAATAACAAAATCACCCTACAAATAGCTTAATTTAAACATTTTAAAATCTTTACGGAATTACTTAGGTTGTTATGTATTGCGTTGCAATTCAAAATTTCGAATTTAGATAGTGAATCGTACACGTTAAATGCTTTTTTTTTAAACGGTAAATGCTGAATTTAAAGTTGAATTATCGGAAAAAAATTATTTTTTATTTAATTCACGAATTTCTTTGTATTTTAAAATATTTACCCTTTTGTTAACTCTTTTATTTTAGCTGTTAAAAGACTCGTTAAATTCCATAGTTTAACGTCAATTAGCTCGATTGAATTTGATTGAAAATCTTGAATTTATGATGAAAAACCGCCGAAAAGTCAATCTCAAAACTTACTTCCCAAAAAATGAAGACTAAAATCAACCATCTTAGTTTTGAAATTAAAATTACAAAATGTGCCTTTTTAAATTGCAATGAAAATTTTGTTTTAACTGAATAAATATATAAATTAAATTACACATTTTTTTAAAGTTGAATTTAAAATTATATAATTTTTTTTTAAAACAAATAGACAAAAAAGAATGCCTAAAAATAAAACATTAAATATCAAGTCATCTCTAGGCAAAGCTCTTGTCAAATCAAGATTTAGTAAAGGCTCGAGAGAAATAGACTCAAATGAAAAATGGGTAAACTTTTAGTTCTCAAAATTCTTTCTTAAAAAAAAATCTTAAGTAATAAAATTTAATTAAAAGCTCCATACGGCTAATATAGACGATGCTGATGATTGGAATAAAATTAATCTCAATTCAGTCACTGAACAAAATTCTTTAGATGATTTTTTAACAACTGCTGAACTTGCTGGAAAAGATTTTGAATCAGGTTTTAATTTTTAGAAATTATTACTTCTTGTAAAGTTTAGTAGATCTTATCAATTTGATTTATAAAAAATCAGGTCTTAATAGTTTTTGATCTTATTATTGAGCATTTATAAGCATTCCTGCGGTATTTTATAAAGAAATTTTTCTCCTCTTATTGGTGAAATTCCTCTTGTCGAGGATCCCTCACTCCTTTTAAACTCTGAATAAAATTATTCTTCGAATTATTTTTTTTATTGATATGTGTTATAGTGTCCCAAATCCAGGGCCGGCACCAGGTGAAAATTCTAGGTGGTGCCAAGTTTCTTGATCACCAGGGTCATTTATTTTTGATTGGTGATTTTCTCTTGAATTTGATCAGAGACAACAAAAAATGCGTTTTTTTAAGGCCCGAAAATGCGAAAAGTGCGAAAAAAAAGCGAAAAGTGCGAAAAAAATGCGGAAAGTTCGGAAAAAATTTTCATTTTTTTAATTATTTATATATTCGTTGAGTACTTTTTACAAATTTATTTTTCGTCTCTTCGTAATTTTATTTTAATTTTTAATATGTTTCTTTAAAAAACTTCACAAAATTCTGTAGTTAAAATCGAAAGTTTCCTGATTTTGTTTTCTTGTTAAGTTTTTTAAAAGTTCGATAGAAATAGCTATTTTATAATCACTTAAATCTGAAATAACTTTAACTTTTTCATATAATGGTCATGTTCTGTTTCTATGCGTTTTCGTAAAATTAAATTTTATTACCTTTGACCTAGAAATCACTACACCAAAATCCATATATTATCAATAAATTCCAAACTTTAAAGTTTCGATCTTTATTATCATGTATAAAGATCTGTAAATATAAATTATGCTTTTAAACCAAGCTTCTTAATTCGAATTTTCTATTACAAACTCAACATTTGGGAATTTTCCAAATACCTTTCGGGTCACATTCAATTTTTTTCCTCTAATTTTCAATTTTTTTCAAAAGATTTATGAAAATATAAGTCAAAATTCAAGAAAAATGCGAATTTAGAAAAAAAATGCGAAAGATGCGAACGCATTTTTTTGTTGTCTCTGAATTTGATGAATGATTTTGTTAATAAATTTGTATTTTCTTGCTCTAAATTTTAGAAATAATACAAAATTATTTGATTGTTTCTACATATATAAAAAAAAAAAAACAAATTAATAATTTTGCTTACAATTTTTGACATGATCCTATGATCTCTTATCGATTTTCAAGTTAGTTTTTAGCTGATTCCTGCGTAATGAGATTTGCTACTTTGCTTTCATCAGATTTCGGGTGAATTCCTAAGAATTCTAGCAAATTTCCGGAAATTCGAAAAGACCACAAAAATTCTATTTCACTGCCCATTTTATTTTAAAGAAAGTTAGGAAAAAAAACGATATTTTTGGAGAAAAAAAGGTGAAAAAAAGCAAAATATAGAAAATTCTCAAAAATTAGATTTAAATTTGAATCCTTACTTTAGCAAAAATAAACTGTTTTTGCGAAATCAGTGTAGTTTGAGGATATTTTTAATTTAACAATTAAATACTTTATAGAAATAACTTATTTGATTTATAGAGCGTTTAAATATCAAGTTCATTACACCAAATTCAAAAACAGGTGTTTTGAGTACAGAGGAAAAAAACAAGGTAAAGGAAGTCCAACAAAAACACGCCGATTTGCTTAGAATTCCACGTAGACCTCACTGGAAAGGTACTGATATCGACGGAAAAACTCTTCAATTACAAGAGAGACAATCATTTTTAGAGTGGAGACGTAGATTCGCTAAGTAAGTCTTGTTAAAGCATTAAAATAAATTAATAACTTAAAATTATATATTTATGATAATTAGTACTCAAGACAATGAATATTTATCAATGACACCATTTGAAAAGAACATTGAATTTTGGCGTCAATTGTGGAGAGTAATTGAGCGTAGTGACGTAGTTGTCCAAATTGTCGACGCTAGAAATCCTTTACTATTCTATTGTCAAGATTTAGAAAAATATGTCAAAGAAATAGACGAGAACAAAATTAATCTCTTATTAATAAACAAATCCGATTATTTAACAGATCGACAACGTTTAGAGTGGTTGAGATATTTTGAAAAAGTAAATATCAAAGTTGCTTTTTGGTCAGCTGCTATTGCCAATGAAAAAAGTAGTTTAGAGACTATTGAAGAATATGAGAAAAAATTAGATGAAAATGAAAGAAAAAGATTAGATTCGGAAATTTCCAATTTTAGTTCTGCTACAGATGAGCCAAGTTTAAAAGAAGAGGACGAGGAAGATGAAAGCGAAGAGGAAGAGGAAGAAGAAGATTTACAAAATTCTAGTGTTCATAATAAATTTGGTATTTTACAAGATGAGGATGAACAAACAGATGAAGAAAATGAATCGATAGTCGAAGAGACAAGCGAGACTAATGGTGAATCTGAATCAGAGGAGCAATCAGATGAAGAGAACCTTGAAAAAACTCCTGAACCACCGAAACCAGAGGCTAAAATTGATATCAAAAATGTTGAAATTGATAGACAAATTTTAAAAATTGAAGAACAATTAAAAGAAATGAACATTACTGACATTGAAAGGGAAAAATGTCGAGTATTAAATAGTGAAGAATTAATTCATTTATTTAAAACAATTCATAAGCATGTAATGGATAAAGCTAAACCAGGTTGTACTACAATCGGTTTAGTCGGTTATCCAAATGTTGGTAAAAGTTCAACAATTAACTCTCTTATCAAACATAAAAAAGTTGGTGTAAGTGAGACACCAGGAAAAACTAAACATTATCAAACAATTTTTTTGGATGATGATTTGCTGTTATGTGACTGCCCGGGTCTAGTTTTTCCATCTTTTGTATCCACTCGTGGAGAACTGATTCTCAATGGTATTTTGCCAATAGATCAAATGAGAGACTATATAGAACCCATGAATTTGGCTATTGATCATATACCTAAAACTGTGTTTGAAATGATTTATGGTATTAATATACCAAAGCCGAAAGAGGGTCAAGATCAAAATAGAGCGCCAAATGCTGAAGAAGTAGCGTCTGCTTATGCTATTTTTAGAGGTTATTTTAATCATAAAGGAATGCCCGATGTACAACGTGCATCGAGGTATATACTTAAAGATTATGTCAATGGTAAATTATTATATTGTTATCCACCACCTGGTATAGATGGTCTCAGCTTTCAAGATCATAGATATGAGACTAGTAAAGAGGTTAAATATTTGGAAAAAATAAAAAAAATTGAAAAACAAATGAAAGAGAAAAAAGCTGAGCTTACACATTTTGATAAGGAATTTTTTGCCAATTTACAGCCTAAAGCATTGACAAAAAGTAGTATTGTTGGTTATCATAGACGTAAAGCATTGCAACGTGCTGCTGATTCGAATTCAAATGGTACGCAATTATCCGAAAAACCATGGAAAAAACATAATAACGTAAACAAAAAAGAAAAACTCAGACGGCTAACTAAACATTTTGATCAAAATGATTATTAAATTATTTTTTGTAAAAATTTGTTTTTTTTCGCCAAATAAAAAAAAATTAGAAAAAAAACTTAGTTTAAAACTTGTTTACTTTTTCTTCCTTTAAAAAGTTTTATTCTGTGTAGGATTCTGAAAACTAGCTTCATTGATCTAAATACTTTTTTTAAACCAAGAAGGATAATTAATAGGTCCATTTATACCATTAGAATATTCGATTATTTTTCTTAGTATTTTGAAAGATTTTGAATGTAGACGCGAATGAATTTGTTCTATTAAACTACTAAAATTAAATTTCGAATGGTTTTGATAAAGTTTGTCGTCAAGATATAGAACAACAAAAAAGAAAAAATGAAGAGCTTTTTTCGAACTGAGCCGTACCTGTAAGGCATTCAGAAAATTAATTTTTAAAATATTTTAATTCTCCTGAAATAACGACATGCCCGTACTCTATTATTTTATCAAAATTTTTTTAATAAGTTTCAGCGTATTCGTTTTCGAAACTTAACACGCCAAGCTAATCTAATAAAAAAATTAATAGTATTTTTTTTTTAAAGATATTTTTCTATATTCTCTTTTCGTAAGGTTCAGGAAACGCAAAATGTCCCCATTATCTTCAGATTTAGTTTCAAAAAGCTTTTAAATCTTGATCTATTATTAAAAATCTATATTATTAAACTTTAGTTATCAAAGATATTTTCCGTTAGTTAAAAAACTAAGTCACTTTTTTTAGGGTAGAGATCCAATTGTTTTGAACTAGTTTCTTAATTTATTAATTCTTCTCTATCTCAATTACCGTAAACCCTTGCGAATAGTTGTGTGCATCAAAAGTTAAATATCAAATTTTAGTGCATGCATAAGTGGCCATCGTTCCCATGTTAAAATCGACTTATTATAAGTGCATGGAAAACAAAAACGAATTTTCGGTTTTTGACGAGGTATTAAAATTCAAAAATCCTTTAATAATGCCGCATTCAATATCAAAAATCTTAATTTACCGTAAAACCTTGCTTATAAGCGACTAAAAATCGCCTCTTTGAAAGGAAAAATAGTACTCTAAAAAAATAATTTAATATCTTATTATCTTATACATTCCTGGTAGAGTATAGCCTGGTCTATAAAAATATAAAAGAATTTTTCTGATGACTGTTCTTCTGAAAAAAGGGGGTCTGGGGTGCGCTTAAAAACAAGGTTTTACGGTAGAAATAAATATTGAAAATAGGATGAAAAATTTCAATTTTCCAAAACCGAAAATTCGATTTCTGATGCAGGGTTAAAAATTAAAAAAAATTATTTTTTATTATAAAAAATCAAAATCTTAATTTTTAATGCGGCGATAAAAACTAAGTTTCCTGTTCGCGGCAACATACAGTTGCAATTTTTATGTTACCATTTTTGCACTTTAAAATTCATTATAAAAAGTCCTAGGTAACCTATGCATGCACAAAAATTTTATATTTAAATTTTAATGCACGCAATTATTCGCAAAGGTTTACGGTAATAATAATCAAAAAAGATAATTGTTTCTGAAACCGAAAGACTGGTACAAATCATATTAGGCTGGTTTGGTATTCAGTTGAATTTAAACTAAATAAAAATGGTTAAGAAATATTTCTTAAAAATATCGAATTCTTTTGACTATTAAAGAATTTAATTGTTTCAAAGTTAATTTGATGGTCAGATAAAAATATTTAATGATTTACTTAAAAAAATTTATTTTAATAATTTTTGAGAAAATATTTTTTAAAAATTCAATAATTTACAAAAACGAATAGAAAACAAAATAATTAAACTAGAATTCCGACTAATTTATCTTCATCTACATCCAATGAAATAGTTTCATTAGCAAACAATTTATTCTTTTCCCAATCGTAGCCATCATCTTTAGACTTTTTTTTCGGCTCATTTTTATCATAATTATTATTTATATTATCATAAGCATCGTAGCTCTTTTTACGGCTTAATTGACTAGTTGATTTCTTTCTACCAAAACTATTGGTTTCAGTTAATTTATATGGTTGATTATCGTACAATAGACTAGGCTTGTCTACTGATATACCACTATAATCCTCATCATTTAGACCATTTATAAGATTAGTCGAGTTATTACCATACCAAATGTTGACTTTTTCTTGAAGCAAATTAAAACTCTTACTATTTGATTTTAATGTATTTGAATTTGATGAAGATTTTTTATTGGAATTTTTAATTTGAAGTTTTTCATCGTCCTCATTTTCATTATCCGAATGAGCGGATTTTTTCTTTTTTTTGAAATCAACTTCACTATCTGTCTCAGTCGTCTCTTCAATTAATGAATCATTGTAAATTTCTTTTAATTTTTCAGTCGATTTTCGTTTAGATTTGGGAGACATGTCCAAATCCTGTATGTCTTTAAAAAATTAAAATTAGATTAAAAAGCCAATTTTAGTTTTTTTCTGAGAAACTTACTCTTTAAAAGTGAAGGTGATCTAATTGCATTCTTTTTGAGACTTAATTTACTATATGAAGAACTTTTCTTATAGCTGTTATTATCATAAATTCCATCGTTTTCATTATCACTCGAGCTTAGAGTTGATGGTTCATTTGAATCGTTTTCTTTTTCTAAAAGAAAAAATTTGAAATTAAAACAAAATTATCTAAATTAAAATTTAAGACACGATGTTCTCTTAAAGATTTTTAAGCAATCAATCTTAATTAAGCTCGAAAAAAATAACTCGTTCCTCGCAAAAAGAACGAAATAAGCATCAAATAAATATAAAAAATTTTCTTAAATTATTATTTAAATGCTTATTTTGTTCTTTTTTAAGACAAAAAAATACTTTTTTTTGTGTTTTTTAGCTTAGGATCACTTGTGAAATCTTGTGAGTCATATTTGAAACATTTTTGCTGCCTATCTTCGAATTTTTTCTAAGCAATTTAAATAAACATAAACTCTACTTACCATTATATAAATCTTTTTTTTGCAAATAATTACTCTCCGAATTATAATTCGAATGTTGCGAATTATACTTATAATCGCCTTGAAAATAAATTTGACTATTGCGAGCTGGTGTATAACTCGGATTACGATACATTTTAGTCGAATTTTCTTTTTTACATTTCATGAATACACAACATATAAAACAGAACATAAATAAACAAAGACAAGCTAGGCCTGTATAAATAGTAAGCTTTTTATTCGCTTCCATGGACGTATTTTCAAGTTTATTCGAATTTCTAAGCAAAAATTCCTTATTTTCAATGACTATTTTAGACGACTTGTCTTTATTATTACCAAAGCGATTCGACGAATAAACGTAGAATTCATTGATGTGTTCTTCAAGAATAAAATTAGAAATTAGAAAAGAGCATGAATCTCTCTTGCGTGCATATTCGACAAGAACACCATTGGATTTCTTTTTCAATAAATAAAAATAAACCTCTGGATCGCCTTGATCGAACCCAGGTTTACACTCAATTATAATTGTTTTATTATTTTCTTTATGATAACAATCATACGGTGGGTTTGGTGATCCACCTAATTCCAGGCGAATTTTACACTCTCCTATATCTAAACCATTCGAAGCAAGACATGTTATTTCTCCAAAATCAGACTCAGATTTGGGTGTCCAATTGATTCGACTTATAAAGCCTGTTGATCGACTTCTCTCTTGAACTGGATTTTGAGTGTTCATAAAATTCCAACTAAAATCTAAGTAAGGTGGATTCGCATCTGTCATGTGACATTCCAATTCGATTGATTGATTTATTCCAGTATTATAAACCATTTTTTGGTATTTATTACATTTAGGTCCATAAAAGACATTTAGAATTTTTTTCGATTCCCATTTTTCATTGAGGCCATTATTTTCAGCAATACAAGCAATGTGTTTTCGGTTGTCATATCTACTAGGTATATATTTACTAGATGAAATAGTCTTTAGTGTTAAGTCACTATTTTTAGAGACATGAGTCTCGTAAATTTCTAATTTTTTTGAATCTACTGAATCGACTATGAAATTTTCGTTTTTGAATGTTTCAAATTGTTGATGATTTGAATTTTTTAAGAGCCAAATACTCAAATTTGCCGCTGGTTTTGAACTCTCCACTGAGCATGTAATAGAAAATTCATCATTTTCTCGAATGCTTACGGTATTTGATGTACCATAGTTTTGTTGTAGTTTTTCACTATCAAAATCGGCATCACTTGTCTCTCTAAAATATTTCGAATCTGAATGAAATTTTACATTCAAATCCTTTATTGCGGCTTAAAAATATATTTCAAAAAAATAATATTAAGATTGTGTAATTTGTAATTGTGAATTTTAGAAGTTATCTTAATATATTTAATTTTCAAGAAATCTTTTTTTAAATTTTGAAAAATGATTAAGTCTTTTAAGAGCTTTTATTTTAAAAGAATTTATTAAATGAATCGATTACAGTTTATTGCTTTCAAAATGGTTTTATCACTCATTTGCATTTTGTAAAAAATATATTGATTGACACCTGTATACCTTCAGTTTTATAACATGACTTATGGTCTAAAATTCATATATTTTATGTTATTACAGTGTAACACGGCTAATTCTGAGCCAAAAAAAGAGCGAGTAAAGCGAATACACATCTGTCATCGAAAAAAAAATACTTTCAAAAAAGTCATAAAGATTTACTCGAAAGAATTAAGTTTAGATATAAAACTCCAGTTTATTTGAAATTAAACTCAAAATTCAAAATTTGATTCGAATAAATTGCAACCCTCAAGTAAGAAACAATACTTTTATCCATTTCAAAGATATGTTCCGGAAATGAATATTCTTTAAACTTTTTCATTTGTTGAAGGTTCATTAACATTCATGATCATTTCTTGAATGTCCATGAAAGTTTATCTTGAACATTCATAAATTTTCATGAATTTTTGTAAATTTCAAAAAATATTCATCGAATTTAATGAACATTTATGAATTTTTTTTCTGGAATTCACGAAGACTTATGAATAAAAATGAAAACTTGGAGACTGTGAAGTTTATTTCAGTTCACTCATTTAAATTCGTTCAATTTGATATAAATTTTTTATTCGTATACATTTATTTTAGCTTTAAATTGCTACAAAATGTAACAAATTTGCTACACCAATGTATGAAAAATTTTTTTGCTTCCTTATTTGTTTAACACCATAAAATTAATAATGTTAAGTGTATTCTGACTTGAAAAAAAAACGTCCCGGCTAATGGATTTGAACATCGCTTAAAAAAATTCAACTTATTTTAAATAAGTTTGTTAGATCAAACTAACTCAGTATAAACTCTCTCAGTATAAAAGTTCAATTGGAAAAAATTTTTTTTTTCTGTTCTGCTGGATGTAGCAAAAATGTTACAAATTGTAGCAATTTGAATATTAGAAAAAATTTATTTCATGACAAATAAAATTTTGAATTGAAATGAGTGAATAGACCAGAATATTATTTTAAAAAAAAGGAAAAAATCATTTTTAAACATGTTCAATATTTCTTATTATTAGTTAGGGAAATTCTGTTCGTTTTATAAAATCTAAAATTCGTAAGTTTCTTGTAAATAATAAAATAACTTACAGTGTACACTTAGATAAAAGATTCTATCGATTTGGGTACTAAATTCTCTACATGTATACTTTCCCTCATCTGATATAGTGACATCTGAAATTTTTAAAACTTGATCGTTATTATTACTATTTGTGATAAGTCTCATCTTTTCCCGGTAGTCATCTAAAATGATGCCTTTTCGAGTGACTATTATTTTCTCATTCTTGTAGCCGCTAGCTAATCCGATTTGATTGTAAGCAACATCTGCTTTTAACCATGTCGGATTAAGTTTAATAGCATTTGTAGTCAATTTAATCGCTCTAAATCTAAGTACATCCGCTTCGCGATTCAATGTACAATTTAAAAATACTGTTTTGCCAATTGAGGTAGTTATATTAGTGACTAAACTTGGTTTTATTTGAGGATAGAAATCATTTGTTTGAAAGCAAAAAAGGCATTTTATAAGTACAATTATTAAAAAACAATAAATATTTATTAAATTGTTAAACATTTTAACTATTTAAATTCATATGTCATTCTTAAGTCTTACCAATATTTTTTTTTATTTCAAAAATCCATTTTCTAAAAAAAAAATAATAAAAATTTCATGCTGATTTTTTTTTTCAGAAAAATCTAAATTCGAAATATTGACGTAAATAAATAAAAGAAGGTAAGTTTTTGCTGCTGCTGTTGTTGTTGTTTTAATAAATTTCAATAATCAAATATCAATTTGATTACTTGAAATTTTAGTATACCTAAAGATTAGATTTTGAAATAGCAATAACAACAACAACAACAACAAAAACTACTACTAGTAAATTCAGGCTTATTAATTAAGTTTATCAGTTTATAATTTAGTTAAATTGATTATTTTGAGTATTTGTATTTAGGTGCATTTAGGTCTTATCATCATAAAACATAAAACCCTTTTTTTTTATAAATAAAAAGCTTGATTATGGCATATTAAAAAAAAACCTAACTACTTATTATCGAAATTGAAATTATTTTTTCTATTTTTAAATAAAATCTTTCAAATTTTACAGAATGAAAAAAAATCGAATTGAAAAGTTCACTAGAACTCTTGAAATTCAATCTTAGATCTTCCTTATTCTCGGCGTCTGGAACCATACTCACAAATACAACTTAAGTAAAAACAACTTGTCATCAATGTTAAATATTTTTGAAAACAAAAAAAAAATTCTTAATTTAGAATCAAAATTAATTCAAGTTGATTTTCTGTTTTCGCTTTATTTTATTAAATTTTAAGACAGCAAAGCCATGCTAATGGTCATTTTTTTTTCTTTCTATTCAATTAAGTAGCTTTTAAAAATTAATTTAAAAAAAAATTATTTTCATTGAATTAAGCACTTTTTTTTTCAAATAAACAATACTGACCTATTTTGCAGATTCTGATTTTCAGCTTCCCACTTTTAGTCGAAAAATAGACTTACTTTAAAAATATAATTAATGCTCTCTTTTTTTTTAAAAAAAAGATTTTTTACTTCCCAAAAATATTAGTCTTTTTATTTTTTTCGAAAAAAATTTTATGGTATTAGTAAACAAAAGGCAAGATGTATCTAATCAAAACATGGATAATTTCGGAAATCTTCGTTTTTTTTTTGAAAACTAATTTTAAAAAATTTCAGTCAACGGAAGGTCCGAGTTTTTTTTTTGAAATCACCTTGGTAGACCCTCATAATCAAAAATAGGGTATTGGTTTTGTCTAAAAAAGCGATTTCAAATTATGATCTCGGAAACCTTAAATGACAGCATAAACTATTTTTATTTAACTTTAAAATTTTCACTTCCTTTTTAAATTCTACTTTACTTTTACTTTAAAAATATCTAATTTTTTTTCTTGAGCCGACCAAAAAAATAGGAGTCAAGCTGACCCGAAAAAAGTAATCATTAAAATAAAGAAAAATTTATCATTTTAACTAATCAATTTCGATTCATATAGAATTCAATAAAATATTACTTCTAGCTTTTTTTCTTGCCTAAAAGTTGTTAAAGAATTCCTTAAGCATTTCACTGAGAGTGTTTTCTCTTTCGAAAATTTCATATTATAAAAAATGTTTTTTACATTGAATTATATGTCATGTATGAAATTCTCCTGTTCTCCTTGTTTTATTATCGCTATGAAAAAAGTGCAATTTGCTAATTACGGAAGCAAAGTTGAGTAAGCTAATTTTGAAAGATTATAGAAATTATTCTTACTTTTTTACGCCAAAAATCTAAAGCTAAAAATATAGAAAATACTTAGTTTTTTTTAATTTTTGTTGAAAGAAGGGTTCTTAACCTTCACAATAATGGACCATTATCTTAAATAAATAAATAAATAATTTGATTTACTATTATTAAGATTATTTATAATGCTATAACCAAAATGATTAACGACTGAGGGCTTTTGAAAACAAAAATAAAATATTTGAAATTTAGCATTGCCCTGAAATTTTTTTGATGAGCTAAATTAGCATTGGTTTAATGTTTTTGTTACAGTTGTTAAAGAAGAAATCTAATCCACATAAATATTTAAATTTTTTTTAAAGAAGTTAATAGTTTAAATAGATGGACTTAGAGATGTAGTGTCAAGTGCTAGTTGTTTCGATTTCAACGTTTACACAAAGCACTCACAAATATTTGAAATTTAAAATTTTTTTTTTCAAATAATTAAATGAGCTTTTTATTATTGTTTCGTTTATTAATTAAACTAAGTTCTTATTTTTGTTTTAAAAGAAAATCTAATTCTACAAGAAAAAAAAACTTACAATTAAACTAAATCCTCGAACAAATTTCTTTGAAACATAAATAAAAACAAAAGTGTTGAAATCAATAAACTTTTTTTTCTTTTTTGTTGTTGCTTGTTAGTTGTTACAAATTTTTAAACATGAAATTTAAAAAAAAAAAAACTAAATTGCAATTTAATTCTTTATATTTTCGTGAATTTAATTTTCAGCAGTAAAAAAAAATAATTTTAAATTTTTAATCCCTTTAGCCTTAGAAATAATTTTAATTAGAATTTTTGAAAAATATTTATTTTCTTAAACAATTTAAAAAAAACAAAAAGACCATAGTAAGAAACCTTAATATTTTGTTGTTTCGTTGTTTTAAAAGAATTTAAATAGGGGAGGCATATTTTATTTTTTGTTTTGGAATTAGTTCTAGTTGAGTTAAATGTAATATTCCGTAAAAAAGAGATTAGAACTCAGGCTATTTAGAGTTTTAACGGGTCCTGGAACTAAAAATAAAAAATTTTTTTTGTTTTTTTTTTAGTTAGTTTATCTATTTTCAGATAAAAAAAAATTTAGTTTAATTAAAAGGAAATAAATATTTGACTTAAAAATTGGATGCAGTGAATAAAAAGGAAATTGACTTATTTATGATGAAGAAAAAGAGCTCGATGAGAGCGCTTAAGTTTTTTTTTTTAAATTGAGCAATTCAATAACAATAACAAGAAAAAAAACTTTAATATTTTGGTATCCACAATAACATGACGTTATGTGACCATTCAATTAATATTTCTCATTAATTTTTAATTTATTTTTTGTTGTTGAAAAACTTCAATTTCTAGAAAACATTTTTCAAGCAGGAAATTTCCAACAACAACAACAATAACTGAAAAAGAAAATAAGTTTGTACTAGTTGCTAAGTAATATGGGTTCCCTCTTATTTTTTTTTGAAGTTGTAATTTAATTATTTTAAGTGACAACTTTTTTTTTATTTTATGTTGGAAATTTAATAAAAGAGACGTCGTTAGAAAAATTCAAAAAGACACTTGAAATATTTATTCATAGAGTGACAGGCACTTGAAATTTATCCGGTTTTTGAAATAATGGCTTTTATTAGAACAAAAAATCTCTCTAAAAAAAAGATCTTGTCATTTAAATTTAATTGTCTCTTTCGAAAGATTCTGTTTATTTTACAGCACCAGTCTCTTTTGGAAATAAGTTGAAAGAAAAAAAATTTTTTTTAATTAATTTTTTATTTTAGAAGTAGTTGTTCTTATTAACTTAGCTTATTTTTGTTTATTCCTGGTTATTTTATTGAATCCTGGTTTTTAAAAGAAATAAAATTGTTTATCTATAAAAAATCACTTAAGCTTACTTCTTGCGAAGAGTTTAAATACCCATTTCTGTTTTAATATTAAGAAAGTTCGTAAATAATTTTTTTGATGAAAACAATGTTAACAATTTTTTTTTGTATTTGTATATTCAAGGAGAATTATTGAGTGATACAAAGAAAAGCTACTTGTTGAAGAAACATTTTTTTAAAAAAATTTGATTAGCCATAATTTTTTTAGAAAGCTTTAAAAAATTTAATAAATAATTTTTTTGTTTAAAATTGAATGTCTGATGAAATTTGTTTTTTTGAATTTTAAACTATCAGAATTTATTTCCTATTTCGCTTAACATGATTATGTTGCTCAATCAGCTTTTAATATTTTAAAATTAGAAAAATTGTTTTCGATGATAACGAGATGAACAGTCAATATCGCTTAACAACATGACTTAACAAAAATAAGTAAATTGTTTATATTAGCAAATACAATCGATTGGCATTGATTGTTAAACGGACCTTCATGTTAAAAGTCGATCTCTGAGAGTTTGGTTGAAGCTCGCTCAATCAAAATTTTCATAATCGGGGTTTTCTCGCGCGTTGATTTACTTTCTAAATAGAATTTTTTTAATATAACGATTTTTTAAAAGGTAACGAGGTTTTACTTATTAAACTAAATGGTTTAAAAAGCTAAGAGAGTTCCTTTTATTCAATCGTTGTCAAAAGCTCGAAAAATCGGAAGATTTATCCGTATAAATACCTTTTCTTTTAAAACCAATAACGTTTTAGAGACTGTAGTAACCTTTGCTAATGCTTTTGTGTATTTAGCTTACAGGAGCAATACGAGCCTGTCCTCTCTCTTTCTTATCTTTTAAAAAAATTCTTCGTTTAACTTCTCCTATAAAACATCATAGAAATGTGTTTGTTATATCACGTTTGCTGACGCCTTATAATTTTTTATTCTTTAAGATAAAAATAAAAATTTAATTAATAATAAAAGTATCCCCGTATATCTCCTTTTGGAAATTAATTTTGTGTAAAAGATTCACAGTTCTTTTTTAATATTTCGGAAATATCGGAAAAATTTCTAAAGTTTTTTGATTTATAAAGATTTTTTTGCATTATAGAGATTGAATTGGTCTGCAACTTCTGCAACATTAATTGTCAAAAATTACTTGAATAACTTGAATTGAATTTAAAATTGAAAAAACAAATCTCATTAATCTTAAAAAAATTTTGATAAGACAATAGAAAAATTAACTTCAAACTAAGCAGTTGTAATAAAGAAAAACTTTTGATAACTAACAGAAAATTTAAGAGAATTTTGAAAATTGTACTCAAAATCCTTAGTATTTTTAGCATCTACATTTGCAAAAGTTTAAAAATAATTTAAAAGTGTTGCATAATTTTAGGAATCAGCTTCTATCAAAGTCTCAATCGAAAAAATTTTATTTCTATTTCATTTATTCATTCATTAAAAATCTTGACCGAACTAAAATCTCATCAAGTCTTTAGGGCATATCAGTGTTTGACGAAACAACAAAAAAAATTAATATTAAAATTTCTAATGGACTTTATTTTAAAAAATAGCTAAATTTAATGAAAAGAAAATCGAAATAGATTCCATTTAAAATTAATGCATAAATGATGGTTATATTTTTAAATTGTCCGCTTGTAAGAGAAGAGAAAATAAACTAAAAAAATTAACTTCTAATATCTAAGTTTCATATATCTAAATATTAATTTTTACTTGTGGTGAACAAAACAGAATACAACAAAAAAGAAAAATAAATAAATAAATCATTCATCAAATGAGAAGTACCCTTAAGCTTCCTTAATTATGTTTTTATATTGATTTTTAAGTACCATTTTAAAATACCTCTTTTTTTTTAATTTGTATTTTATACTTAAGAGCTGAAAATCCGCTTTTTTTTTATATTTTTCTTTGGTTCTTCAGGAGGGGCCTTGTAAAATATAAAAATCGAAACGCTCTAATCAATATGAGAGGCAAATTAGAAATTTTATTTTTAACAAAACAATTTAAAGGAAATGAAATTTGCCAATAATTAAGGAACTTAAAGGATCCTCTATATAAATAAATAAAAAAGGCTTACTGTGATATGATATAATTAAGTAATCAACTTTATCTTTTTTTTCATAATTTTTTTTTAAAGAAAAATAAATACAAATTTCCTTCTTTTCTTTGTTGTCGAATAGTCTGACTAACTGAAAATTAAAAGTAATTTTTTTTTGACACCAAACGAGCTTATAGAGAGCGAGTGAGAGAGAAGAATTAGATTATTGCAAAAAAAATAAATAACATGAATACACATAGGCACAAAATCAATTTTGTTGATAGATTTACCTGACTCTAAATACATTGATTTTGAACAATATAAATAAATAGCGAAAAATATAATAATTAATCCCAAAGCGCCTTTCTTTCTTTTCTCTCTCTCTCTCTGAAATATAAAATCTTAATTAAATTTGTGTCATTTCCGTACTCAATGGACATCTCTATTTTAATTAGGGATTTAAAATGGTTAAGAAATTCTAAAAATCTTTATGGTAAAAAAAAATTTTTCTAAAAATTTTAACAAAAAGTATAAATATAATCGATTCATTCCAAATGATTTTTGAAATCAGATAAAAAAAGTAGACTTTTTTTTTATCTTTTATTTTTGTTCATTTAAAGATAAATACTCAGGAAAAAAAGATTTATATTTGAAATCAAATTAAGGTCTAAACAAAATATATTAAGAAAATTTTCAATATCATACTCATTAATTATTGATTAATTTTCGAAAATTAAAAAAAAAAAGCTCAAATATTTAGCTATAAATCAATTCGATTATAAATTGAAACATGTTTTGTTTTTTATTTTTTTTTTAAAATGAATTTTTTGCATTCGTCTTAAAAAAATAAGCATGCTCGTTTAAAAGTTTCATTTCGTTTAGTCAAGCTTATTAATTTTAAATTAAAACTGATTTTTATTTTATTATTTTTTTTCAACTTAGAATTACCACCAAGAAATAAACCAGAAATACTTTAATTTTTCTTGTTGGCGGCTCGTGTTTTAGTTTTTGTTATCGTTAAATACTTTTGTTGGCTGCATACTTAAAAAACCGTTATATCCAGAATAAAAATATAAATATTTTTTAATTAAGCTTTTTTTTTTTTAAAAAAAAATAAAGAGTATTCTCTAAAGATTTTGGATGAAAAATAAAGATAAATAATCGATCATTACCTAAGTGTATCAGAATTCATCTGTTTTTCGAATTTTAGAAATGTAATGATTTTTTAATCGATTTTTTTTAAAATTTAATTTATCTATCTAATTTAATTTAGATCTCTTGATCATAATAAAACATTTTAAATTTTTTTTAACATTATACATTTTTTTTAACATTTGCTATACATCGGTTTTATCGAATTTGCGTCGTAATCAGGTCCAAAAGTATGGCGAACAGACTTGACCTTACTATTAGGCCTTAGTGTACCATACCGTTTTATATTTTGGAAAATTTTTGAATTTTAAATACCGTAATACAAGCTAAAAGTCAATTTTATTAGCTTACGGTCTAATTGGACCTTATTTTATTTCGACAAAATATTAACTTTTACATTATCTTTTACTTTAATTTTATAATTTGATATTAAGGTATGATACGTTCTGACAGTACGGTCGAGTCCGTTCGCCATACTGTACAGTTCGTCTGGGATACGCTACGATAAATATGACGTAAATTCGATAGAAGTGATGTTTATTTGTCGTATTTCATTACGTATAAATGCTATTAACATCTCAAACCCACTTTTTTCAAGACTAAGCATAATCAAAAAAAATACAAATCGTTTTAAAAATTAAGGCTCCCACTAAACTCCTGTTTTTTTTAAACCATACACCAGGATTTATTCTCAAATTGTGCTGATTTTCTCGATGCTATAAAATGAAATTTTTAATTTAATCATAACAATACTATTTCCAGTGATATCAAGCTTCTTAAAACCTGCTAAAAATTTATCAAAATTCTCACAAACAAGATTTTAGTGTAAGATCTTAACTATTTGGAGTTAAAAAAAGAGTTTTGTCATTTTAAGACTTTTAAAATCAAAATTTCTTTTGATTTTTAGGTGTCCAACAGATCTATTTAGAATTTATTACCGGTATTAAGACATTTTATGTTTTTAACCATAATAATAAAAACATATTGTATCTATCTTTTTTAAGTTTTTTCTAAAAGAAGTCTATAAATGGTTCACCAAAAACATATTCAAACGATGAGGATTTTTTCATTTATAAATAAATATTTTTGGAAATATAAAAAACTAAAAAAAAAAAATTTGTCATACCGATTTTGAAATTATCCTATTGAAACCCTAAAAACAATGAAAATTTCACGAAGAAAACTCTTTAAAAATTCTGTCGAACAAATTCCTAAAAAAAAAGTCAATTTTCCTGCCTTTTTTTTTTATTAAAACACACTTAAAAGCTAAAATTTCCGCAACAAATTTCAAAGATTCTTTTTAAAAATTCTCTTCTGGGCTACTATCACAAAAAAACTAAAATACTTTTGACATTAATAATTTTAAATAAACTCCAATAATCATTCTTTAATTTCCTGTTAGTTGTTACTTATTTAAAAATTTAAAGCAAACTTATCTTTAAGAGTCAATTTTTTTAGTTAATTAATTTTTATTGACGTTGAGCTCGAATTAAAATATACTTGATTATTTAATGACCAGAGTTAAAGAAGTAAATATTTAAATATTTCTGTATTTGTTGAGCAATACCAGAACTTATTAGCTCATATGTGATATAGATTTAGACATTTTTGTCATTCAATAAGTAAATTATTTTTGAGTCCTTAGGCTTAAAGTTAAAAATAGTAAACAAGTGTCTAAGAATGGTTGAATTGCTTTTAAGAGTACTATTCAAGCCTTTCTATAATTTATAAGCTAATTTTATTTTAAAACAAATAAATCATACACTTTTCGTTTGCCTATTCAGTTCCTCTTCCTTTCTTCAGACTAATATTCTTAATTGAAAACTAAATAAATATTTTAGTGAATTTAAACTCTCTAACTTAAAGAGATAAGAAACTATTTTATGGCTTTAACTAATAAGTGAAATCTTTAATAAAAATAAATATTAGCTGGAATGCAAGATTATCACTGATTTATATCTTGAAGCTATTTTGGTTTATTTAAAAAAAAGAAAAATACTTGAATATTTTTACTTCTCCTTTTCATAGACTCTCTTTTTTTGTTTAATTATACATTTTAGGAAAGAAAAGTCTTTTAATTAGACAAAATTTATTATTTAATAGAAATTTTATCGATTTTAAATTGTTTTATCAATTTTCTTAATTTTTCATATTCGAATTTTTTTAAGACTAAGAAACTTACAAGTATCATTGAAAAAATTTCATATATTTTTTGAATGCTTTCAAAATAATAAATTACTTGAAAATCGCTAGAAAAAGTGCTTAATTTATTTTGAATGTATTTTTAAAAGATTGATTCAAAAGAAAACAAAATCAAAAAAGGTCTCTCGAAAAAGGAACCTGTAGAAGTTAAAATTTTTAGCGTAAAATTTTAAATTTAAAAAAAGTTTGAAATTTAAATGTGTCTTTTTAATGCAAGAAAATAAAAGTATTAATTAGACGCTTACTCCTATAGATGTTCTTTTTATCACTGTTAATTATGCAAAAGAAGACTAGATCAAGTTTAATTTGTATTGCTAAAAATAAAGTTTTAAAAATGTTGAATTACACTATTAAATTTTTAATTTATCTCGAGATTTATAGGAAATAGAATACCTAAACTGAAATTTAACAGATAAAAATTATATGACATTTAAGCATAATGCTGCAAAATTTGATAAAACAATTTTTTTAGACTGTTCGCTTAATATTTCATTTTGAATTTGAATCAGGCCAAATTAGAAATTTGCATGAGACTCTTTTAAGATTTGTATTTGAAGGTTTACATAACTTCTAGAAGTTTGAACCTATTCGAGAATAATTGAGTTCATTTATTAAATCAAAAATTATTTAAATTTAAAATTATAAACGAATTTTTAAAATTATAAACAAACTACCGTAATACCTTGTATAGGAATGCATTGAATTAAAAACTAAAATTTTAACAATTAATGCACCCCAAAATAAAAGAATTTTTAATTTTTTACAATATATTCTAATAGAGAACCTAATCAACAGTATCAAACAATGTTTTGATTATTTTTAGGTTTTTCCAATCGCTTTAAAAATAGCTTTTTTTGGCGCATTTATTCTTAAAATTTTGATTTGAATCGCATGCATTTGTTTGCAAGGTATTACGGTAATAAAAAAAAATTAAAAAAAATTCAGAAAGACTTAAATACCACGTCAATTTAATAACATTCTAATTTAGTATTTAGTCAAATAGATACCAAAGCAATTTTAGACCAAAGGAATTAAATAACAATTTTTTTTTCTAACAAAATTTTGTTAAAAAAATTCAACTTTTAAAATTAAATAATATTAAATATCTAAGTTTTTTTTTAATGATTTTTTTTTAATTTCAATTTAACTTCATATTCAAATGTCATTTAAATTTATTTTCAGTAAAAAAAATCGGACTTAAATAAATCATAATTTATTTGATTTTATTTACATATGACTCGTTAATCGTCATTAACGAGTTTTGCTTCTCAATTTTGTATCTATGGGTTTCTACTAAAAAAACATGAATTAATCTTTTGCCGTAAACGCTTACTCATAATTTTAGTATAAATTTGAGTATTGTTGCATTTAATTCAAATTTCTTCCTTTTATAGTTTCACGTAAAAGATTCATAACATGCAATTATACCCGAAAATCGTCATATAATTACAAATTATAGTTACAAGATAATATTTTTAAAAAATTTTGGATTAAAAATTGTACTTGAGGAAAAACTTGTGGCTTGGGTTACTTTTGTAACGTTACAAAATTCCTTTTTGATTAAATAGGGATTTATTACGAAAAAAAGTAAAAAAATAATTAAATTCAATAATTTAATCTTAATCTGAATAAATATCTGTATCTGATTCTGACTAATCACCAAGTCTCTTAAAAAAACATGAGACATGCGTGAAATTAGATTTACACACGCATGCCACATGCTAAAAATTAAAAAAATTAAGTTCTTGCTATTTTTCCTAGACTTTTTGAAAGGGTTTAGTTTACTTGATTAAAATCAAATTTTACCTAAATGAAATTGTGGAAAAAGTTGAAGAGCCTAAATATTTTCCTAAAAAATAAATCGGGAATTATTCTTTGAACTGCCTAAATCTTTAAAAAATCAAAATATAAACTTAACTTCTAATGAAAATTGATTAAGGACACACAATTTCATCATTTATCAAGAAATATTCAGTAAGTGCCATATGTAAGAAATAGAACATTTGGCACGCATGTTCAATACACTTTAAAGAGACTGGGCATCTAGAAAATCATCTAACATATTTTACGTAAGTATCAACAGATCTTTCTTTATCCCTAAGCATTTATTTTCTGTTGAGCAAAATTATATCGTTAATAATGTATAATTTATTTCTAAGTGGAGGCTTTTCATGTATAAAAACTCGGTGGTACTTAAGACTGGCATAGAACTCTTCAACTTTAAACTTATTGATAGCCTAAAATACATCAAGTTTGAACTAAAATGCATATTTATAAAGTTATATCCTTCTAAATTATAATTAGTACGAGCGGTATCATTAGCATCACAATGCTACCAAATTACTTTAGGAAAATTTGGCTAAGTTACTCATAGCTTTAAATAATTTTTTTTAAAATTAATTGTAACGTTAAAAAAGTACTTTTTGAAACGTAAGTTTTTTTTCTAAAATATAACGCATTACATTTTTCCTTTTTTGAAAGCTTTACAAAAGTGGTCACGACGAAAACGGTAATCTATTTTTTTCATAAAAATGACTCAAACTGAAAAAACTCAAACAAAAGTTTTTTCGGCCTCAAATCTGAGCTTAAAAAATTTCAAATTTCTATTTTAATTTTGTAAGACATTAAAGCCATTTCTAGGTTTATGCGGAAACGTAGGTCTCTTTTTTATAATAAAATTATTAAGCTCTCAAAAATAATAAACTTCCGTATATTATTTTACATTAAATTATTTAAAATTTGGCCTTAATAAAATCCAAAACAATTAAAAAAGTATTCAATTTTCCAGAGGAAACAAATTCAAAATTTAAAATTTGTTTCAAATAAAATGAAAAAAAATTTTTAATAATTGA
>NTPY01000950.1:54363-67873 GCA_002922825.1 Brachionus calyciflorus | reverse complement strand
GATTGAGGATGACGCGCTCTTCCATTAACAATTTTTAAACCCGGCCATAATAATTTTAATTCTTTAATTATTTTTGCAACAAACTCTTTGCCGTTATCCGACTGTAGAATTTCAGGACAGCCAATAAGTGAAAATATATAAATTAATTCTACGGCGACACCTTTAGCCTCTTTGCTTGTTAGTGGCCTCAAAATGCAAAATTTAGTAGTGTGATCTTGGTACTGTAAAATCCATAGCCAGCTAGAATCAGGTAAAGATCTGATGTCGATTAAGTCAATCTGGCCACGATTTCCGAAATCGGTAGATTTAATTGGCTTAACGATGACATTTTTGCTGCCTTTTTTTTTTCTGGTCCTGGCACAGCCTTCACAAAGACTTTTATATAATTTTATAGCTGTCGAAGTAATATTATAATATTTTCTATTCGAAGCTTCCGTCATTTTTTTATGACCACCATGCCCTGTAGTTTCATGGCATTGTTTTAAGATTTCATATAGATCTTCGTTAGCAACAATATATTTAATTTCATCTTTAACGTCGTCACCCTTAGCAATTAAATGGTCTTTTCCTACAATGTGAAACAAATTGAAATTTTCCAAGATGTACAATGAAAACTAAACTGACCAGATTACTTTTCACTATTTCCAATCAATTGCATTGATTTCATTATAGTTCTAAGTGATTAATCATACATTTATAATTTGAATTTAAAAAATAGCAATTAAATATTTTTTTTTGCTGCCATTTGGTCCATGTTTTTAAGAAATAAAAATAGGAAATAAATAGACTTTGAAAAACTCTTAACTTAACAAAAAATAAATTAAAAAAATCAATCGGTTTTTGTTTGTTATATCCTGCTAATTTTTTGCTCGTTACTAAACTGCTTGAAGAAAAATAGAAACGGTTAAATAAACTGAAATAACTTTTTTTGATTAAGGATACTTGAGTTTTAGTGCTTAGCTCATTTTTTGTGTTTTTGTTGTTTTTGATCGCAATTTAATTAGTTTTTTTAAATTTTTTAGACGAAAAAAATTTAATCAATATTTTGACCACTAACAAAAAAAGACGCTTCCATTTGAGTGATAAATTTTACTTTTAAGAAAATTTTTTTTTCAATATTTTTCTTTGCTAAAAATGCTATAAACAAAAAATAAAAGACGATGATAACAAAGACCTAAATCGTTTTTATTATCGTCTTTTGAAATTTCAGCTTGGGCTAAATTTGTTTATGATTGTTGTGCTATTAATAAATATATTTGAATTATGGTTAATTACAAATGGTTGAGCACAACAAATCAAAACTTTTCTCTTTTAATTGTTGATTTATTATCATGTTTATGCTAGTTTTTCTTTTTGTTAAAATTCAATTGATTCTTTTTTTTTATTTTAAAAGTTTTCAATTCAAATATCCCAGTTGCTTTTAATTTAATATATGTGTATTTTCTTTAAGTTCAAGAGAGATTATCAAAATTTTGATATTAAATATTTAATTCAATTCAGACTTCTTAATCGATCAACGTTCTTTTTTTATTTAGTAAAGAAAAATTTACTTTATTCAATATTCAAAAGATAATTGTGTAAAACTGAATATGACTCTTATTTAACTTTGAAAAAAATAGAAAAAAATCTTAATTCTGCAGCTTTCAAGAAGGATTTAAAGCAATATTTTTTACATCGTAAACCATATCTACTTAAAAAAATTAATTAATTTGACCTAGCAGAAGATTTTTGACAATTTTTAACAGAATTGTTCTAGTTAAATAGTATACCGTATTTCCTTGCTTAATAATGCAGCATTAAGAATTGGATTTGGTACATTCTTTATTTTAAATCTCTCCCATTTTACAATTGACTTGACACACAATTGAAAATTTTTTTTTTATTTTCCAAATTTTGATGAATCATGGGAAGGGTATCTCGAGGTTCAAAAATAATATTTTGAAACCGTATAATTTCAATTTATTAAAATATGCGCTAAAATCCGAAAATCAGCTAAAAAGTATGCGTTTTAGTAGATAATTTTTCTAGAGCCAAACTGATACTTATAAATATTTTTCGACAACCCTTACTTAATCAAAACTCTGTAAGGTCGATGTAGATAAACCTGATACAAAGATCTTCTAATTATACGCTTGATAATATTTTTTGGAGCTTGATCAAGACTTTTTTGCTAATTCGCTTCCTCGAATTTGAGGCACCATGACTTGACCAAATGTTTGAATTTCAATGTCTATTCCTTCATTTGAAATAGACATTGAAGTTTGTAATAGAACCAAAGCGCTTTGATATTATTTTTACTTTTTCTTCTCTTTCTTGTACAGTCGTACCTCGATATAACGAACAACTTGGGCGGAAATTTCAGTATTCGTTATATCGAATTTCGTTATATCGAAATTCCCATATAAAATGATGGTGATAGAAAATAATTTAAACCAATTTTTTATTGAGAGAAAAAAGGGAAAATACCAAGAAATTATTAAATTATATTTGGACTTAAAAAGATTAAGATTTTCTCTTTTTGCAATCTTACTTTCATTAAATTTTGAATTTTTGATTTCTATTGTTTAAGATTTTTTGTTGATTAATTAAAAAGTAATGGTCAAGTATTTATTGAAAAATTTTTTTTAATATAAAGGTGTTACTTTTTTCTTAATTCGTTATATAAAGGTTTTTTTGTTAAGAAATTTGTTAATCGGTTTTTTTATTGTTGTTCGTTATATCAAGTTTTCGTTATAAAGAGGTTCGTTATATCGAAGACAATTTGCAACCTTTTTTCATTATGAAAAATCGGTTCCAAAATTTAATTCGTTATATGAAGGATTTCGTTATATGGGAGTTCGTTATACGGAGGAACGACTGTATTCTCTTCAAACATTTAATTTAAGTTGCACATTACAGCTAAATAATTTTGTATTCATTTTCAAGTCACCAGATTCAACTCGTATTTAGCTTGATTTCTTTTATTTGTTTAATTAAATATGTGTATTATTAAAAACAAAACGGTTTTCTCCCCAACAGCTAGAACAGGGTAAATTTTTCCAAAAAGTAATTTTTTCTTATTTTTTAGAAAGTAATTTTTTCGTTAAATTGGACTAAAGTAATTTTTTCGTATTTTTAAAAAAGTAAATTTTTCCTTAATTCAGAATAAAGTAATTTTTTCGTATTTTTAAAAAAGTAAATTTTTCCTTAAATTAGAAAAATATAATTTTTTCCTAAGTAATAATTTCCCAGTAAATTTCTGATCAGTAATAAATTACTAATAATCTAAAATTTATGATAGAATATTTATGATATTATTTCATCTTATACAGAATTTTGTCTAGTTTCCAAAAATAAAAGTATTTAAAAATTTTTTTTTCCAATATGAATCATCCTCGGTTTTGACCACCACCTTGGCCCTAAATTGTCCTCGAAGGTTATGAAAGTCAGGATAAAACTTTAAATTTGTCATTTTGTAGAGAATAAAATCCTGATTAAAATGAGCTATTGATCTTAATTTTATGATGATTTTTAAAAAGATTATTTTGAAAAAAACTTAAAAACCCTTTCTAATTTTTTTTAAATGAGAATTTTTAAAGAAAAAATCTATTTTTCTTGGTAATTTTTGATGTTTATTAGGTAATCACTTAAAATTTTGCAAAGAAATACCCCCAAAATCTTAGCTTTTAAATGAGTGGCTGATGAAACCAAAAAATTTGAATTTTCAGTTTTTTTTTAAATTTTTTCGACTTTTGAGGGTCGTAGCAGTCAGTGGCTTTTATTTAAGATTATTAATAATTATGGGACATTATAAAACATAGCATAAGCTAAAATTATGAGCTTCAATATGATATACAATCATTGATACACTGTTAGAAAAAAGTTTCGAAAAACCATAATAAAGGGTTGTATTTTAGTATTGACAACTTTTTTCTAAAATCAATTAAAAGGTTGGGAAAGAAAAACAGTCTAAAGGTTGGTTTTAAGACGAAAATGTGGTTTGCATAATTTAAAGGTTGTAATTGAAAATTCAACTAAAACGTTGTATTTTTCATAAAAAGGTTGTTTTTCTATTCAAATCATGCAAAGACTTTACCAAAATTAGGTCAATTATAGCAAAAACGGTTTATTTTATAAATTTAAAAATTTTATTTAAAAAATATATAAAAAATTTAAAAAAAAACTGGAAAAAGAATTAAATATTTAACAAAACACAAAAATTATTATGATTACAAAACAAATCGAATCGTTATTTAAGTTTTTGAATAAAAAAATAGATGAACTTCAAATTTAGTCTGAAACCACTGATTTTATTTTTTGTTGAAAAATTTTTTTAAAAAACCTTTTTTATTAAATATTTTGGTTTTAAAATCTTAAAAAGTAAATTTTGTTGCTTTAAGTTTGACAAATATGGATATTGATTTAATTTCGATCATTTGAAAAGGATACTGATTCAAATTCTAAGAACTAAAAATAAATAAATTAAATTAGTATTAAAACCACCTTACATCGAAAAACTAAGCAATTTATTGACAAATTGCAAAATAAATTCATATTTGATTTATTTATTAAAATGAAAAAGTATCAAAAACCCCATATTTTTTTTAAGCTAAATGTTAGTTAAAATACTTAAAAATTGGCCTTGTTTTCTTAATCTAGTTTTTTTAGAACCTGGAAAAAAAATTTTTTTAATTTCTAAGCCAACTTTAGGAAAAATACAACTTCTAATGTAATTATCTAAGATGTTGTTAAATTCCAACATGACAAAAGGTTGGATTCAACTGAAAATACAACCCTTTTTTTTAACAGTGTAGTTGTGGTGCGCAATAAGCCTATCTGCTTATTAAGTAAAACAAAATTTCAATTTAAGCTAAATTCTTATCGAAAAATGTCTTTAAGCTAAATTTTATTAATTATGAAATATAAGTAAAATTTTTTTGTTTTGCTTAATTGTAAATAAAAAACAATTTAGGCTAAATTGCCAAAATTTTTATCACTTATTTATACATTTTAAATTTTGTTTGCCATTATGGCACTTGGAATTGCAAGGAACATTTTTCTGTTTACACATGCAATTTTTACATGAACCTTGACAGGAACATGCTACTATACCTTGACCACCGGACAAAGATTCTAAATCATTAATTCCCCTTAATCCCAATTCTTTAGAAAAATCTAGAGAATCATGCTTTACCAACTTCTGCTTGCATATTGCGAAAACGTTTCGTGCTTGCCAGCCTTTTATTACACCTTTTGTCGTGCATAATTTGTACAAAGAACGCTCTTCGTTTATTTCTGTAATGTATGCCAAAAGATAATTACAGTCAAGTGGGCCTCTATCGAATTTCGATAACTCAACTTGAACGGTATCGCCTACTTTTGCTTCACCTAGCTTTCTTATATGTTGAATAGACATTTTATCCGCCGCAGCATGTAAATTATCCCGAGCTACTCGCCTTCGAGTGAGAATCCTTTTTGTTCGCGTTGATAACGAAGAAGTAGCAGAGGATTGAGCTGAGACTGAAGGTAAAGTTTCAGTTGAATATTGAGTAGCAGAGGATTGAGCTGAGACTGAAGGTAAAATTTCAGTTGAACATTGAGTAGCAGAGGATTGAGTTCGTTGTTTTTTATTTTGAGAAATTTTTTCATTATGATCATTTTTTCGCTTACGATTTTTTTCTAAATTTAATTGATGACTAATTATTATTTCTTCAGTTTCAGTGTTCTCTGTGGCACATAATTTATTTTTTAAATCGTTTACCTCTTCTAAAGAAAAAATCTCATTAAAAATTTCCTCTTCTACTTCTTCTTCTATTTCTAAATCATAATTGTCACTTTCCTCTCCTTCGCTTTTCTCTTTTTATACTCTCTTTAAATTATAATTAAATTAAATTAATTATTTAAATCTAAGACAACTAATTAATCAATTAATACATATTTACACAGTCTCCATTGGATCTCTCAACTGATCCTTGAGATTGAGGATGACGCGCCCTTCCATTAACAATTTTTAAACCCGGCCATAATAATTTTAATTCTTTTATTATTTTTGCAACAAACTCTTTGCCGTTATCCGACTGTAGAATTTCAGGACAGCCAATAAGTGAAAATATATTAATTAATTCTACGGCGACACCTTTAGCCTCTTTGCTTCTTAGTGGCCTCAAAATGCAAAAATTAGTAGTGTGATCTTGGTACTGTAAAATCCATAGCCAGCTAGAATCAGGTAAAGATCTGATGTCGATTAAGTCAATCTGGCCACGATTTCCAAAATCGGTAGATTGGCTTAACGATGACATTTTTGCTGCCTTTTTTTGTTCTGGTCCTGGCACATCCTTCACAAAGACTTTTATATAATTTTAAAGCTGTCGAAGTAATATTATAATATTTTCTATTCGAAGCTTCCGTCATTTTTTTATGACCACCATGCCCTGTAGTTTCATGGCATTGTTTTAAGATTTCATATAGATCTTCGTTAGCAACAATATATTTAATTTCATCTTTAACGTCGTCACCCTTAGCAATTAAATGGTCTTTTCCTCCAATGTGAAACAAATTGAAATTTTCCAAGATGTAATAAACATTTGCATCTTTCTTATGCGTGTTGTTCCGATTTTTCCGGATAATTTCAAGCATTTCTTCACATCTAACAGTCGAATACATTTTACGGCATTTTTTATTAATTTGCAAGCCCTCAAGTAGCCTATAAAATTCGATTTTTTTTTTCATCTTGTGACATTATTTATTTAATTTTGAATATTTGAAAAATATTTAGTCTTTTGAAATTTAGCTTAAACTTACATAAGATTTTATATTTATGCTAAATAGAGTAATTTAAGCAAAATTTAATAACCCAAAAATTATTCGACTTAATTTAAACAGCGAAAAATTAGTTTAACTAAAATTCATTTTTTTAATTTTTATTTAAGTTAAATTATATAATACTTATTGCGCACCACATAGACAAAATATACTTTTTTTAGTCAAATCGAAAAAAGTTAATGGATAGGAAATATCTACAAGACATTTTACCAAGTATGATTTTAATAATCTAAGAAAAGATTTACGTAATAATTTCCAAAAAAATTCCTGTTTATTACTAATTTTCGTAACAAAGTCCAGGATAAAAAAATAAACTCTTCCAGTCGATTTTTTTAGAATGGTAATTTAAGTCTTTCATCAAAACATTTCATTTGTAAAATAACTCTACTCTTTAAATCAAGATACAAAATCTTTCTTGCTACAAAATTTTAGTATTAGTAATAACACAAATATTTTTAATTTTTTTGTGAATTTTTATTTTTATTTTGATGTTTTAATCTCTAAAATCCAAGGCCCGGAATGAATATGTATTAGTACGCGATATTAGGTAAGATTACGTCATTTCTTGATTCTAAGAACAGTCTTATATTACTTTATATTTTTATTTTAAAAATCAAACGTCAAATGACGTCATTTTTAAATACAGTCGAACCTCGTTAATTCGCTCCTCTCTAATCCGAAAACCTCGTTTATTCGGCATGATTTCTAATTCCCAGTTACATATAGTCCAATATAATTTTAACTCGGTATTATCCGGTATTTACTATAAACCGGTATAAAAACATTCCATTAATCGGGCCAGATTAACGAGCTTCGATTGTAATTAATATTATTGGAAACATTACTTTCTTTGATGTATATAATCGAAAATATTTGTGGTTTCGATCATAATTTACTATTTTTCTAACAAAAAAACCGCTTTGTATCAGATACTTCTGATTTATTTATTTTCTATATTTAACAACAATTTTTTTATTTATTCTGATATTTTTATAGAATTGACTCCTTAGCTGATTACGGAGAATTAAACTTTTTTATAATAAATCAATTTAATATCTTCAATTTCAATAATTTTTAAATTCAAAAAAAAAAGTTAAAATAAAATCGCCTTTTTTTAAAAAAAAGAGTCCATGAGTTTGACTTAATTTAGTTGTTCCAACTTAGTATATCAAAAGCTAAAAAAAGCTTAAAATAAAATATTTATTCACAAAGGTCAAACGAATTTCGCCGTTTATATACAATAACACTCTAGTATAGAAAATATTGAAATTCTTTAACTAATATTCATGCCACATCATATCATAATGCTTTCGGATCCTGATAACTGTCAATTTTTCTTTTTTTTATACAATGTCTTCAAAATAATCCAAACATCTTAACCTCAATGCTCGTCAACAAAAAAATTATTTTAAGGTAGACTGCAGATTTTATGAAATCACTTCTTAAAAAAAATCAAATTAAAAATGAAACCGTCACCTATTACATTATTTTAAATCGAAAATATTCGGAATTATTGTCCTCATTTTACGCTAAATAACCCCATTTTATTAGTCGTACACTTAGTTAATTTGAAAATAAATTTCATTAGAAGTAAAAAAAAAATTTTCCACAGTTTAAAACTATCTCTAATTGTGGAAACATTCAAAAATTAAATTGAAAATTCCACAAATAAACGGCGAAATTGGTTTGACCTTTGTGAATAAATATTTTATTTTAAGCTTTTTTTAGCTTTTGATAGACTAAGCTGGAACAACTAAGTTAAGTCAAACTCATGGACTCTTTTTTTTTAAAAAAGGCGATTTTATTGATGTTAAATTTCTACTTTTGCTTAAACTTCTCGAAAATGTCTTTGGATAGGGAATTGTGTCAAAATACCCATAAATTATATACAATATCCATAAACTTAACCAGGCACTTTGATACACTTAAAAAAGCTGTGAATGATTTAACAAACTATGATAAATAAATAAAACTTTAAAAAAATTTTTTCCATGTCGGAATTTGGGTTAGGGAACTGTTTAGTGTTAGTCTTTAAAGCAAAAAAAGGGTCACTTTTTTCATTCCAGGATTTTATTCCAGGGGTGATTTGATTCCAGGATTTTGAAAAGTATTTCGATTTGGTAAATAAAAGAGATTTATTTAGTTAAATAGTTTATTAGTCTAAATGGAAAGTGGCCACTCTGTGCCAAAAGCTTAGTAATTTTTAATTAGAAAGAGCTATGTAAAATAGAAAGTAATAATTTTCTAAATACGAATATTAATTCTATTTTATATTAAAGCTCTCTCAAAATAAAACGAGCTGAGAAATAGCGCCGTGCGCAAAATGTTGTTTGTTGTAACAACATTTTGGATAGGCACCTAAATATAAAATATTAAACATTAGTCATCACGAACTAATAGCGTGTTAGTCACGTGACGACACTTCAGATTTTACCAAATTTTACGTAAAATGTGGTAAAATCGCAAAAGTTAAAAACAGTTAATTGACCAAAATTATGGATAAAAACTGTTTTTTACGATAATTTTGGTAAAATCTGGTAAAAAAAAAGTGCCCAAATTTTTGGCAAAAATGGACTTTTTTTCAAAAAAATAATTTTTTTTGTTTTTGCTGTTTTTTCAAAATTCACTAAAAAAATCAACCAAATTTAACCGAAAATTACGTAAATTTTGATTAATTTTTAACAAAAAACGTAAAAAAAGGTAAATTATGGATAATTTATTGAAAATTAGGGTAATTAGATTACTGAAATAAATTGACAAGTTTCTAAACAAATTTTAAGATAGTCTTAAACATCAGATGGCGATGTTGCCTAGAGCATGTCATTGAAAGAAGTTATAGCAGCTGAATAACAATTTTTAAACAAAAAAAGCATCATCAAGCATCCCGCTAAAGAAATCTCATAAGCTTATTTTTCTAAAAATGTCGAACGTTTGTTGCTCAAGCAAAAAAATCGTCTTAACCTTATCATTTCTTTGGGATTTTTTTTCTTTAAAAAGTGTCAAAAAAGTGAATTTATGGTAAAAAAGGCATCGGTTGTCTATACCTCATTATTTCTAACTTTTTTTTAAGTAATTTAATTGAAATCGGCAACTTGTGTGAATTTGTGCTCCAAAAAGATTGTCTTGATTTACTTAATGCTAATAAATTACTTATTAAAATGAAAAACGTTTCTTTTTCCCGCGAAATTCTATCGATATAACCTAACCTTTCTCTATCCAAGTCTGCTTCATAAGATCTTGTCCTAATTAATGCTCAAAAAGCTTGGTTTTCATTATTAACCGACCTTCTTTGAATGGACTCATCATTTTTATGTTTCGCCTTTGAGTTTAGTGGTTTGAAAAATAAAACGGTTTCTGTAAAAGAATCTAAAGCTTTTCTCTTGTATTCAAGGCCGAAATTTCGATCAAACCAAAGCTCAAATTTTGAAGAATTAAAAAAGGCACCTCCTTGATAAATTTTCGAATTGGTTCAAAAGTAAATCTCTGTTTTAATGTATTTAAGGATTTCAATCAAATTTTTGAAATTTCCTCCATTCTATTATAGGTTATACAGCATTGTGAAAATATTAGAGAAAAAAATAAAAATTTTCTTAGTTTTAAATTTGAAAAAATGTTATTTAAGAATGAATTTTCGGAATATTTTTTTTTAATTTTAAAACTGAATAGACCAACACTTCCTAATTGATTAATTAAAAAAAACTTGAAAAAGTATAAGAAAAAATGGTCCTTTTTTTTTGGAGAAATTTTTTTGTAAAAAACTTAGAGAAAAACGTGAACATTACTGTCTTATTTCCTAAATTATCAACCAATACTTATGAAATTTTGGAAATAAGCTGAAACAACTTTTAGCTACCTCCAAAAAAAAACCGGTCGATTTGAAAAAAAATTTAAATAAGAAAATGGCTTCAGAATTAAAAAATCGCCCATTAGTATCACTTGAGGACAGAATCAAAGCTGTAACGATGAGTCAACAAGGAAAAACGTTCGAAACTATCGAAAGGGAGTTGAGCAGAGCTATATCGTGCATTAAAAGAATAATTAAACGTTACAATGAAACAAATCGTATCCAGATCGTCTTAGATCAGGTAGACCTCCATTATCTTTCCAAAAGGATGTTAGAAATCTGATCCGTTTAGCGAAGAAAAATCGCACAAAACCATCCCATGTTCTTGACAATCAATTGAAATTGTCTAATGGTTAGACTGCATCATCATCTTTAGTCAGAAGAAGGTTATTTGCAAATAAGCTCGAACGGAAAGTTGTTGTATGGAAACCTCGCTTTACTGCAAATCATGTAAAAGCTAGAAAAGCATTTTTAAAATAGTAAAAAATGATCATTGTCTAAATGGAGACAATTGTTTTCATAGAAGTGATGAAAATTGAAGTTGACAACCGAAAAAAAAAGAATTTGCATTGGTAGAACCACTTAAGAGAAACACAATCAAGATTGTATCATTCAGCATATAAAGCAAGGAAGTGGTTTGATTGGGATATGGTGTTATATGAGATATTATGGTCAATGTAAATATTTTATCTTTGATTGGAGATTAAATGCAACCAGGAACATACAAATTTTGAATAAAAATCTGATTGAATCGATGCAGAGGCTGCAACAAAACCAACCATTCATATTTCAGCAGGACAATGCACCGTGTCATAGAGCCAAAAAAGTAGTCGAATGCTTTACCAAGCAAAAAATAGAGTGTCTCAAGTGGACAGCTAGCACTCCAGATTTAAATTGTATTGAAAACTTATTCAGTTGGCTAGACAGAGAGCTTGCAAAATTAGGACCACGATCCCTGGATGATTTCAAAGAAATTTTACCAGAAATCTTGAAAAGAGTCCTAAAAAAGGTAATCTGGTTGACTCAATGCCAGGAAGAATAAATGCATGCATGAAAAAAATGGGGGAGTTGCACGATATTGACGCTTTTTTTCCCTTTAGCTTAGAATTTTTCTTTTAGTTTTTATAATTAAAAGAAAACGGAACAGCCAATTTCTTTTAACACTCCAACATTCAGAAATTAAAAAAATAGAGTTGGCTACGACTTTTTTTTCCTCAATTTGTTTTTTTAGTAATTAAATACTCTTGGTAAAAAAGAATTAGTATGTGGCAAAATCTTTTTAATAAATCAAATTTGGTTGCTCAATTTTTATTAATTTAGCCTAATTGATAAAATAGTTAATTTAAAACTTTTGAATTTTTTTAAAAATTAAACAAATAAACTCAAATTTTAAATTTTTTTTTAAAGTATTTGCGAAATTAGATTTTTAATTAAGGTTTTTTTTTTAACCCTAGACATGATATTTTGGGGTGCAAACTAACATAAGATTTTTTTTCATAATTTAATTTCACATAATAACTGTAAATTACCATTAAAAGGATTAAAAATTCTTTGGAGTTGTTTTTGACAAAAATGAAAAAATCGTTTTTTTAAAGATTTTTGATAAAATCTTGAAATATTTTTACTATAATAATTAATTTTTTTAAATATCTTACATTTTTTATGTATTTGATGGATGTTGCAGGTCATAACAGCCTTATCACTCAAAGGACCGGCTAATTTTTTCCAAAAATTTGATTGACTAAAGCATAGGCTCCAAGAAAGATTGTAGCCTGAGAAGTAATAAATATAAAACTCAATTAATAAATCTTTAAAATGAATATAAAAACATATCATTATGAGTAATGGTATATTTGGCTAATAAAACTTTTAATACTTCATAAATTTATTTTAGACGAAAATGTTTGGAGCAGCTTGCTATTGATTTGAGAAAGCATTATGTCGAGTGAAGAAAATAATTTTAGATACTTGGGCAAAAGATTGCTCAATTGCCTTGAAAAATCTGGGGTTCAAATTGTTATTGATAACTTTTTTTGCCTAATACTTGGTTTAATACTGAAATACAAGAAAATGAAAACTTGGATCACAATCGAATTGATCTTGTTTTAATGGTTATTTATTCAAAAGACACCGAATAAAAAATCCATTAAGTGGATATGTAAATTTAACTGCTGTAATTCATCCGTAACTTTCTCAGGCTACTCATTGGTACGCAGACGGCACCTTTAGGACAGCTACTAAATATTTTTATCAGCTTTATATTATTCATGTTTATATAAATATCTACATGGTACCTTGCTGTTTTGTATTAATGCATAGAAAGAAAGGAACTTTTTATAATTATGTTTTTCTTGCTTTAAAAAAAAGAAGCAAAGCTTTTGAAGCTTAAATTTGACCCTAAATATGACAGACTTTGAGGTAGCAGCTATTAACTCATTTAAGCATGTTTTAACTAGTTTACAAAATAAAGGCTGCCTTTTACATTTCTGCCAATCTTTGATAAAATATATTAATAATAAATGTGGTCTAAAGTCAGAATTTCAAAAAGAAATGCAGAAATGGTTTTGATCAGTTTGTGCTTTAGCTTTAAGTCCCTTAGAAAAATCTGAGCATTATTTACTAATATTTTATCTACTCAACCCGATGACCCTCGATTAGATAAATTCCTCAAATATTTTGTAGACACTTATTATGAAGATCCAAATTTCGAAAGTGAAATGTGGAATCACTTCGAAACAGCTAATCTTCCAAGGACGAATAATAATTTGGGGTCTAATCGCCTATGTTATCGGTAGATAACCAAATAGGTTATCTACTAGATAATCTATTAGTTATCGGTCAGATATGTTATCTGAAATTAAAAAA